>OU612043.1:81650540-81658040 GCA_914767935.1 Coremacera marginata
AAAAAAGAAGAAAAAATTGGGTAAAAATATATAAAGAAAAAAAAGGGAAAAACCCTAAGAAAAAAAGAACTTGGGCATAATAGATGTATCTATTAAAATTGTGCAAAACAAATCAGAATTAAAAGAATATATAAAAAAAAAACCTGAATAAATATATCTATTGAAATTGTACAAAAAATAAAAATGAAAAAATATATATAAAAAAAAGGGGTTTGTTAAATAAAAAAATATATATACAAAAAAATATATATACAAAAAACCCTGAGAAAAAAAGAGAAGAAAAAATTGGGTAAAGATATATAAAGAAAAAAAAAGGGAAAAACCCTAAGAAAAAAAGAACTTGGGCATAATAGATGTATCTATTAAAATTGTGCAAAACAAATCAGAATTAAAAGAATATATAAAAAAAAAAAAATATAAGCAAAAAAATAAAAATTTTGATTGATTTTTATGATGTGTGGCTAAAGCTGGATGCAAACAAAAAAATATATCACCCAAACTTTTTATATTGAATCTTAACAAACTGGTTTCAAAACACAGAGAAGCATATTGAATATTAACCAACTTCAATAAAAATTTAAACAAAAATATATTTTTTTCGGTATTAAATCACGCCTTAAATCCATTCGTTAATGTATCATTATTCACTTCGCTCGCGTAGATTAAGTGAAAGCAGTGAATCCCTTATAATGGATGAAATTAAGAATTCTCTTACAGGACTGACTGGTGCGGTGAACGCAATTGTTGAGCAGTTAAGGGGGTTAGAAGGTAGGTTAACCAGAATTGAGGAGAACAATAACACTGAAGACGCAATACGCTCTCTAACTTCCCAAGTGAGGGCTGCGGAGGGAAGAATTTCCGAAATGCAGACAGTAACAAGGGAAGACACAAGCCAAGTAATCTGTGAATTGGAACCACCTCCAGCACCACGAACTGAAGAAGAATTAAGGGACATAAGTAAACTACCCGACTCTGTAAGAGTTGCAAGTGTTTGAAGGAAACCCGGTGTATTATGTATCCTGGGTCCATAATGTAGAGACTATATTAAAAGATTATGAAATTGTCCGTAGCAAACCTATCTATAGGCCAGAAGATCCGGGGGGTCGCAGACACTGCTCTTGTGTCTTATAACGTGTTTGGGGAGGATTGGGGCGAAATTAAAAAGATCCTATCGCTTCACTATGCGGATAAGAGGGATATCCGCACTCTCGAACATCAACTTAATCAACTCTCTCAAGGAAATTTAAAATTAGACGATTTTTATGCCAGAGTAAATCATCAATTTTCTCTTGTGATAAATAAAATTAAAACGGAAACTTACTCCACCGAAACTATTAATGCTCTAGTCGAGACTTATAGGAATCGTGCCCTTGACGTTTTTATAAGGGGGCTAAATGGTGATCTCTCTAGGATGTTGATGATTCAAAGACCGAAGACTTTACCAGAAGCATATTCTGCATGTCTTGAAATTCATAGTCTAAATTTCAGAAACAGTTCAACTCAGGGTAGGGTCGCTGGCGGTATAACTGCCCCAGAAATCAATACGCTACTATTGAGCATAGGTCCCCCGTTCCCCAGGGCAGATATAACTGGAGACCTAACGAAAAATTCACGCAGGGGCGTAGATTTGATAATACAGGGTTTACAAACCCCTTTGGCAATGCTGGGGCTATCACCTCAAAACCTTACGTTAAGGCAGAGCCTGCTGGCTCGGTAAGAAATGATCAAGTAAACTACATGAACCGTCCGTCCGATAATAATCAATTTAAGAGGAAGTCATGGTCTAACAATGACCCTCGTAAACAACAACGACTCTATCACACACTGCCAGCGGAAGCTAACATACCGGAAGATAATCAAGTTGAAGGAAAGGACGGAATTGATGAGGCAAATTTTATGACAGATGCCTCGTTTCCGGAGTTCCGTATATAGAATATTTAACGCGGGCGGGGACAGTGCTTAAGTTCCTTGTGGACACGGGTGCCAACAAAAACTTTATTGGACCCCATTTAGCACAAAAAACTGACCCCGTGCCTAAGCCCTTCCAAGTTGCTACCGCAGCTGGCAACATTAAAATATCAAAAAAAATCTCTGGACATTTTTTTTCAAATATAGGCAATAACACAGTTTTAACATTTTATGTCCTCCCCGAGTTGAAATCATTCGATGGAATCATCGGAGATGACACATTAAAACAGCTCGGGGCGATCATAGATAGGAAAAATAATATATAAACTATAGAGCAATTCCATATGAAAGCGATCACCTTTTGGACGACCCCTCTCCGATTTTAAAATAAATAGTCTCAATCGATTGCCCAGCAAAAAATAATGTACCTACATATTTTTTTGTTTTTTTTATAGTGACTGGTTTAGTGGTGGTGTACCACTGTCATGTGACAAAATTGAAGAATTCTTTATAAGGGACCTCATTGAAAGTTGTTTTAAAAAAAAAACTACTAAAGCGATCGCAACGAGTGATAGCTCGTTGGAAAGGTATTGAATCAGGCTTTAATTGAAAAATAAAATTTTCCTAATTTTTCTCAGAAATTTACCTTTTTTCCCATGAAAATTAAATTTTCCATTGAAAATTAAATTTACCGATTTTCCACAGAAGCTCCTAAATTTTCCGGCTAATTTTATTTTTTTTGGATTCCTAATAATTTTTGCTTTAAGAATCAGCAATAAAAAAATGGGCCCCGACTCCTTGTTTGGACAGGAGAAGAGCATTTAAGAGACCACCTTGTTCTGATTGTTTTTATATTTTTTATAATTGAATTATTTTTAATTATTTAACATTATTTTATTTTATTATTAAAAATACATTTTAAAAATTATTTTACAGTTAAAAATACATTTATGAAGAAAAAATCAATTTTTTTTTAAGAGCCCCAAGTTGAGTGTGTAGTGAATATGGTCTGCCTGCCTTCACAAGATCGGCCATAAATCCATGGATAGTAGCAGCAGTGGCATGTAATGGCACACCAAACCCGACTGAGGCTACAGGTCATAAAATGTTTTGTAAATTTTTTAAATTACCAGGTAATAAATATTTCGCCTAAAATGACAGGTTCAGAAACAAGTCATAAAACACGGATTTTCCATAAATATGGCGAAATATTTATTACCTGGTAATTTAAAAAATTTACAAAACATTTTATGACCTGTGGTCGGCTTATTGGCAGTAACCAATTAAGTCCCTCTTTAAAAAACATTTTATGACCAGTAGTTCACGCAAATTTTCCTATTAAAGAAAAGCAAATATCGCTTATTTTTTTTTAACTATTTTTTACCAAAAAATAAATATAAATACTTCACACACTCTGAGTCAAATTTCAGTTGAATACTAAACGTGAAAGTGTTAAAGTGTTTTTTTTTTAAAGTAAAGAGTAAAGTAAAGAGTACCAAAAAATTAATATAAATACTTCACACACTCTGAGTCAAATTTCAGTTGAAACAAAGTAACGTTTTTCTCAGACGACGCGGCTTCTCAGTACAAGAATAAAAAAAATTTTTACAATCTTTGCATAATTGAAGAAGAACAAAACTGCAAGGTCGAGTGGCACTTTTTTGCGACGTCCCACGGTAAGGGCCCATGCGATGCGTTAGGGGGAACCCTAAAACTCATGGCGACTAAGGCAAGTTTGCAAAGGCCATATACTGACCAGATCTTAAATGTACAACATTTGTTTTCGTGGATTCAAAGCAAGGAAATTGCCATTAACACAGTTTTATGCACTCAAAAAGAACACGATGCCATGGAGCGACGAATTCAAAACAGATATAATAATGTCAAAACTATAACTGGAACGCAAAAGTTTCATTGCTTCATACCAAATATTTCTGATATGTCAATTAATGTAAAGCGGTACTCTTCGTCTGCCGACGTGCTAAATTTAAAGTTACTTTAATTTTATAATGATGCCAAGACAATTGAAATTTTTAATAAATATTGTAATTAAGTATAAGCAGCAAAATAAGAAAGATTTTTTCTTTGCCATTTTGTTTGGTGTGCCATTACATGCCACTGCTGCTATTATCCATGGATTTATGGCCGATCTTGTGAAGGCAGGCAGACCATATTCACTACACACTCAACTTGGGGCTCTTAAAAAAAAATTGATTTTTTCTTCATAAATGTATTTTTAACTGTAAAATAATTTTTAAAATGTATTTTTAATAATAAAATAAAATAATGTTAAATAATTAAAAATAATTCAATCATAAAAAATATAAAAACAATGAGAACAAGGTGGTCTCTTAAATGCTCTTCTCCTGTCCAAACAAGGAGTCGGGGCCCATTTTTTTATTGCTGATTCTTAAAGCAAACATTATGAGGAATCCAAAAAAAATTAAATTAGCCGGAAAATTTAGGAGCTTCTGTGGAAAATCGGAAAATTTAATTTTCATGGGAAAATTTAATTTTCATGGGAAAAAAGGTAAATTTCTGAGAAAAATTAGGAAAATTTTATTTTTCAATTAAAGCCTAATTCAATACCTTTCCAACGAGCTATCACTCGTTGCGATCGCTTTAGTAGTTTTTTTTTAAAACAACTTTCAATGAGGTCCCTTATGAAGAATTCTTCAATTTTGTCACATGACAGCTGTGTACACCACCACTAAACCAGTCACTATAAAAAAAACAAAAAAATATGTAGGTACATTATTTTTTGCTGGGCAATCGATTGAGACTATTTATTTTAAAATCGGAGAGGGGTCGTCCAAAAATTTGCCAATTTTGATCGTTTTCATATGGAATTGCTCTATAGATAAAAAAATACGAATTCCCTTAAAAAATAAAACATGCGCTGTAGTAAACCCTACTCTTACATTAAAAGAAGAAATTCCCCATGCAATTAGAGAACTCCTGCAGAATTTAGTCCACAAATATCAAGATGTGTTTGGAGCAGTAGGTAATGGGGAAGTGCACACTTCCGTCCGAGCAGAAATACGCACCAGTACTGAAGAACCAATCTACGGAAAAAGCTACCCATACCCTTCCAGCATGAGGACAGAAGTAGAGCGTCAGGTTCAGGAACTTTTGCAAGAGGGTATTATTCGTCCATCAAAAAGCCCATATAATTCGCCTATATGGGTTGTCCCTAAAAAACCAAAACCCAACGGCGAAAAACAATTTAGAATGGTTGTGGATTTCAAAAGATTAAATGCGGTGACGATCCCAGACACTTACCCAATCCCCGACATAAACAGTACAATATCGAGTCTTGGTAATGCAAAGTACTTTACCACACTGGATCTTACTTCGGGGTTCCACCAGATAGTAATGAAAGAGAGTGACATTTGTAAAACAGCGTTTTCCACAATGAACGGAAAATATGAATTCCTGAGGTTGCCCTTTGGATTGAAAAACGCACCGGCGATTTTCCAAAGGATGATTGATGACGTCCTTAAGGAGTTCATAGGGAGGATTTGCTATGTCTATATTGATGACATAATTATCTATAGCAAAAGCCTCTCAGACCATCTTAAGGACGTTGAAACAATTCTTATGAGGTTAAGGGAATCCGGTTTAAAGGTTAATTTGGAAAAAACAAATTTTTTAGAAACCAGTGTCGAATTTCTAGGCTATTTGATAACTTCCAATGGCATTCTTCCTGACCCAAGTAAGGTAGAGGCAATAAGGAAAATCTTGCCTCCTGTCAATTTAAAAGACTTAAAGAGTTTTTTGGGCTTAACATCATACTATAGGAAATTTATTTGTAATTATGCTAAAATCGCTAAACCCCTTACTAATTTGACCCGAGGCGAGCACTCCCAGGTAAAAGCTAACCAGTCTAGAAATGTCCCTATACTAATAGAAGGCCCTGCTTTACAAGCATTCAACGATCTGAAAGAACGTTTAACTTCATCGGAAATACTCGCTTATCCTGACTTTACCAAACCATTTAATTTGACCACCGATGCGTCTAACTTTGCTATAGGGGCTGTGCTCTCGCAAGGAGAACAAGCTACACAAAAACCAATTGCTTACATCTCTCGATCATTAAATCGAACAGAAGAAAATTACGCGACAAATGAGAAAGAGATGCTTGCAATTGTATGGGCACTTGACAACCTGAGAAATTACCTTTATGGTGCCAAGAAAATAAAAATTTTTACCGATCACCAGCCCTTGACTTTCGCATTGAGTAATAGGAACTACAATGCGAAACTCAAGCGCTGGAAGGCTCGAATAGAGGAATACAGCTACGAATTGATTTACACTCCAGGTAAATCAAATTTGGTGGCTGATGCCCTATCTAGACTTCGAACTGAACTCAATCATTTAAGCTCAAAGGGTTCAACAGTTGAACATATGAATGATGAAAATAGTCCAACAACGGAGACAGCCAGTGAGGGCAGGGAATTTGATGATTCACGTACAGAAACGGCCAGTGAAGGTAGGAATGATAACCCTTCAAGTAGCGCAACGCAATGTAGCGAAGATCAAAATAATTCAGATTTAATTCCACGCGTTGAAGTGCCCATCAATGTTTTCCGCAACCAGATTATTTTCAAAGAGGGCATAGATTTAGTATCATTCGAAAAACCTCACCCCGGGCATAACCGACATTACGTGGGGGCTGCAATTTTGAGTAAAGAAGTAATTTGTAACGAGTTGAAGAAAAAATTAAATCCTAATGTTATAAATGGTGTTAAAATACCAGGAAACCTTTTGGCACTTTTACAGGAATTATATTTGGAAAATTTCACTTGTTACAAAATAAGAGTGACAAACAGAATAGTTCATGACATAGCTAATGAAGACAATAAATTACAAGTTATAGAAGAAGAACATAAGAGAGCTCATAGGAACTCAAGGGAGAATAGGGAGCAGATCCTGGAGAAGTATTATTTCCCAAGCATGAGCAAATTGATTAGAACATTTATCGCTTCATGCGAAATTTGCAATACGAGTAAATATGACAGGAGACCTATTAACCCAGAATTGCAGCTCACCCCGGTTCCAAAGTATCCATGTGAAATTTTGCACATGAATATTATGGAAATACAAAACGTAAAATTTATAACTTGTATAGACAAGTTTTCAAAATTTGGCAAATTTTTCCATATCAAAGACAGGTCGGTATTGCGCATTAGAGCCAAGCTCATAAAGATTCTCCATTATTTTACGGTGCCCAAGGTTTTGGTAACAGACAATGAGAAAGGTTTTATTAGCCCCATAATAAGTAAATTTATCGAATCACTAGGTGTAAGACTGTACTTGACCCCTACACAGAGGAGTGAAGTGAACGGACAAATTGAAAGACTCCATTCGACAGTTTTAGAAATCTACAGATGCCTCAGAAGAGAATATCCCGCACTTGAGGTAAAAGAGTTAGTTGAGGTGGCTGTAGATAGGTATAACAATACTGTCCATTCCGTCATCAGAAAGAAGCCTAGTGATGTGTTTTTTAACAGAAGTCAAAGGATTAATTATCAAAATCTCATTGACTTCCGTTCAAAGGTTAATAGGGACCTAAGAGGGCTAATAGAAAAG
>OU612043.1:83569412-83861912 GCA_914767935.1 Coremacera marginata
CAACATTACTTTCTTCATTTCTGAATTTAATGGGATAAACTATTACATATATAAATATATTCCGAACACTATTTTGTCTCATACAGAATAAGAACATATGAGCAATAAGGTGCTTTGACAAAAAAGTTCCATTTGTAACCATCTACAAATGAACCTTGATGTGTTTTATGACGACCCCCAAAATATTTTGGCAATAACAAAAGCCTCCAGTGAGCTAAACCATTTTGCAAAAACCTCCAAAAATCATATTTTTCGTAAATAGTGTAAAAATTGTAAAAGAAAATATTGCCACAAATTATTGGCCTGAAAAAGTCCTACCAAACTGTTTGAAAAATTTTTAAAAATTTTCTATCGGATTACAGATAATTCTTTTTTTCATGCATTTTTCCACCTTTTTTTGAGAGAACTTCTTGGGCGGCGAGAATTGGGAGGTGAAATTTCAAGGTTGCACTGCAGTTTATTTTGTTAAATCAAAAAAAAAAAAACTTACATCAAGAAAACATTACAACAAAATACATTCTAAAAAGGATTTATTATAAATTATCTTTTTTCAATCTAGAAATTTGGTTTTTTTCCTAGCTTTTTGTTTGAATTTAAGTGAATATAATATAAGGAAAAGGTGACAAATGCCTGAAAAACAGCATTTTTTGTAATCCAATAGCAAATTTTCAAAAATTTTTGATGCAGATCGGAAGAACGTTTTCAGGCATATAATTTCTGACAACTTTTTTTTTTAAATTACTACACCAGCCAAAATATTTACGAAAAACGTGATTTTTGGATGTTTTTGCAAAATGGCTTAGCTCACTGGAGGCTTTCGTTATTTCCAAAATATTTTGGGAATCGTCATAAAATACATCAAGGTTCATTTTAAGAGGCGAACAAATGTAACTTTTTTTCCCCCCATACAAGTCGAGGAACCTTAATGAGCAATAATGAATATATCCTTGGGCAAGTAATAACAAAATATTTTATTCTACATGATTTTATAGTTTTCAGCATGTTTTTGACGTCCCATAGACCCAATTGATCTTCTATGATCACCGTTGAGGATTAATAAAAGATGTTTATGTGTATCTAATAACAACCAAACCAAACAATTTAATTTAGTGGCTAAACAGACCGCTACAATACCTTATCGATATCTTAAGTTGTTTTTTTTTCATATTAAAAGCTAGCCTGAAAAAAGTGAAATTGGCAACTCTACACTCAACGAAAAATTCTTGGTAAAATTGATAAATAACTTTTGTTAATCCTTAACAAAACCAAATTGTGCACTCGATTAAATTTTATCATAAACGCTTCATATTTTTATCAATTCGAAAGAAACTTTATCCATTTGATTAAAAATATAATAACGCGTAAACAAACTTAATGCGTTGATTTGAGAAAATGTATTTTATTTGTTTGAAAAATTCTGTTATCAACTTGATAGAAACTTATCCACAATAACAAAATCGTCAATCAGTCGGAATAAAATTAAATCAGTCGGTCGGTTGATAAATAGGTTTGTTGTGCTGAAGAAATCATTTATAAAATTGGTAATTGCTTGAGTCAAGCGGATAGAATTTTAGTTTCGTAATGATGAAATGAATTATCAATTCCAAAAACGTTCAATCATTACAACAAAAATAGATTTCTGGCATTTCGGTGGCGTTATTTGTTCTTCGCAGAAATTATAAAAAGTAGTTTTGTGAATTGTCTATTTTTTATTTAATTTGTTAAATTTAATCAATTTTGAGAAAAATTATTCCAGAACAATTCAGTGGGAGTAAGGAGTTTGCTTAACAGTTCTACAGCAAACATATAATGTTATAGATTTGGATTATTTTCTTTGAAAACTAATTTAAAAATGAAATTCTTAGTGATACATTACTAAGGTCCCTATTATGAATTACAACTCAATTATTTGACTATGTAGATTTAATTAAATTTCGTGTAACGTATTACATATATTTCAGTTGAGCGATGTAGTTTGCCTTAATCTTTTAAGATTTTTTAAACTACATGGTTCAACTGAAATGTATGTAAACGCTGTACGAAAAAATTGAGTTAAATCTACATAGTCAACTTAGTTGAGGTATAAATCATAATAGGGGCCTAAATTTGATTTTATAATATTTAAGATTGCTTGAAATAAATTGATAAAATATTTTATCAAAACAACAAAACATTTTTGTATGATTGATAAAAAAATATATTTTCAATATAAAAGCATTTTTCTATTCAAAAAACCATTTTTCCAGGTGAAAAATTCTTTATTTATTTTGACAAACTCTTTTATCAAATGTGCAATGCAAACGCGACATTCTTGATAAAGGCTTTTATCCAATCAAAAAATCCCTTTTTCAAATAAACAAAATAAAATTTTGTTAATATGATTACAACCTCTCACATTCAATCCAATTGACAAACGCTTTTGTTGGCTCTATACTGACAAAAAATTTATCAACTTGACCTAAGAATTGGTCAACGCGAACAAATACTTCTTAGAGTGTACTACTGACAATGAAATGGAAAAAAAATTATTTCATTCATAAATTTGAACAGCTATTTTTAACCCGAATCTTTCATGTAAAAATTGTTTCCTTTTTGGAAGAAAATAATACGTTTTTTATGTATAAAAGTTCATTTAACATGAAGTTGCAGTACAACAATAAATATGTTTTTCGTCTACGTGCATGGCAGAATTATAAGGTAGGGCCAGTTGGCTCAGTGTCCTCACGCGTCAACAAATAGTGGATAATGAAAAGGTTGGTTAGTTGTTAAAAAGATGAATTTCCTAGGAATTGCAAATGAAGAAAATATTTTATGTTTCCAAGATGCAGACAGTGCGCTCGAGCGTGTTAAATTTGTGATAATTTGAGTGAAAATATTATTAAAACAGTGTTATAACAACTATAAAATGTGAAAGAAAGAAATTGGCTAAAAAAAACCTGTACAAATTTTAACCTTAAGTCAACTGTGAATAATGAGTATAAAGAAACTCGAGATGAACAGCTGATTTTGACATCTGACCGCTTTATTCTGCTTTCTACTTCATTTCTCTCCGAGTCGGTCCTACCTTATAATTCTGGCATGTGCGTGTGCATGATAAAATAGATCTGTTTCCGTACAAAATTTCGAGTAAAAGTCGAGTAGAGTTCAATGTGACAGAGTAAAATTAAATTTAAGAATAGTGTCGAAAGTACGGAAACGACTTCTAGCTAGTTTGAAGCACGAAAACGGCTGATTGCCTATAAAATGTAAACAGCGCCAATTTCAACTTGTTACAGACTCAAACTCAAGGAACGACAAATTGACATTTGCTTGTTCTTCTTGATGCTTTTTTCTTCTTGATACTTGTTCTTATATAGCTGGAACAAATTTCTTCTAGCACACTTCGAGCAACTTTCGAACTCGAGGAAGCGGTTTTATGCTCGTTCTTCTAGATAGAAAAAGTACGGAAACACGTTCTAGCACATTGCAAGTTACTACAATCGAATACGGAAACAGACCTAATAATAAGGCAGATTAAGGAGATTCACCATACCGACCTGGAATGTCGAAATTATAAAATACGGTGCTGTCGTATCTAAAATAATATCCACTAAAAATGCATGATTTTTCTTTGTGTTTTTGAAGAATTGTAGCCTAGACACATGGACCGTGGCTGCGGCATTTTTAAAAATTTTTAACATTTAATTCTTATGGAGAGAAACTGGGGTAATGCCGCCCTTGCCGCTGCGGCTTTGTCGCCGATATAGAATCGTTCCTAACACAGTCCAACATTTTTGAACACATAATTTTAGGACTCAATTCTGACAATTACACGTGAAAGTAGGCCCAAAATGAAAAACTTGTGCATCATTCGTTTTGTCTTCTTGCCTGCTAAAATATTTTTAATATCGATTTGAAGTTAGTAACTATCGTATAGGGGAATTTTTCACGTTTTAGGCTCTTTTGTTTGACATAACTCGTCTAGTATAACCACTAGTCCGATTTAGCTGAAACAAATTCAGAAAAATTAAGAATTACAATTCCTCTAATCTGTTCTCATACCGTTTTCCTATGTGTGCAACACTTTCGAAGTTAAAAACGAATGTATGAAGGGAAAAAAGTATTTTTTGCCTAAAAATTAAAATTTTTTTTTTTAAATTCATAAAAAATCCAAAATGGAAAAAAGTGTCAAATCTAATTACTTTCACGTAAAGTCACATAGCCTATGAGCAAAATAAGGCATAGAGCATGAAAATCGATGCACGCGTTTCGATTTTATTCACAATTAAGTAAATGCATAAATAAAGCCACGTAACCTGTGAGTAAAGTGAGACATTTTTTGAGAAAATCGATGAATAAATTTATTTCAATTCCAATAATGTTATGAATGAATATACACAAAACTTAAAATAAAAATTTCGATTTTTATTGGAGCTATTCTAACACAGAAAATATGGAATTTATGGAATCTATGCATAAAAACAAAATTGTCAGCAAGTTTGCGAGCTTTGTCGAGTTTGTGGGATAACGGAACATAAGGAAAGGGGAAGGAACAGACTTGAATGGACCTCCAAGTCTTTGTTCTATTTCACTTGCACTCATAATCTTTTTTATGTGCAATTCTCTCTTATTCTTTCGGACTTGATCGTCAACTCTTGATTTGTGTAAACTGAATCGTCAAGTCTAAAAGGGAATGTCAAAAACTTGACCGTCAAGACTTGATGAGTGGAAACCGGGACTAAACGTATTGATTGCAGCTGCAACGACAAGCTGTCAAATTAGGAACGATTCTATATCGACGACAAGGCCGCAACGACAAGGGCGGCTGTTATCGTCGTGGTAGTCGAGGTTAAATAAAACAAAATCTTAATAGCAAGCTAATTTCTATAACTGTTTATTGATTAATTGATAATATGAAAACGAAAGTTTACAAAATGTGATTTTATCAAAGCACTAGAAAGCGCGAGTTTACGAAAAGCGCTAGTTTTAAAATTATTTCGTGTTTTAAACCACTACGACAAATTAACTATTGAGTTTAATAGCAATGTCAAACTTTTATAAACTTATATTCAAGTAGCGGGCAAGAACAGTTAGAAAGTACATGTGTGCATATAGAAACAAATGTATTCGAATTCAAATACATCTAAGCTTATATGAATACATATAGAAATAAATAAGAAAATAAAAGCAAATTAATTTGGAACTTTACTGCTCAACTAGTCATTAAACGACGGCAACATCCCTCGCCCGTAAATGAGTCCACCTTGGCGAGCTTACTTTCTGAAAAGCTGACGTCCAAGACAGCTAACTTTGCTACAGGCCGTTGAAGTATGCGCGTTTCTGTCTTGCACTGAGCGTTTTTTCGACTATAAAACCTTTCGGCCAGCTGTTGCGTGGGAGGCCAGAGTCTGCTATAACTACAACATCGCCAACTTTTATTGTTGGTTGCTTATTAAACCATTTGCTGACGTAGGTCTACTTTTTCATCACAAATTGGCTTAAATCCATCGGATGACCCCAGTTAGTAGATGATTCGGCGTAATTGATTCGTCTTCATTCGATTCAACGGAGACAAATGTAAGTGATCGAGCGTTAATGGTGAACTCGACTTCGCTCAGTGTACATCGTAGACTTTCGTCGTTGAAATTCAATGTGAGACAGAGACTATAGAGCACCGTCTAAATTGATCTGATGAGCTTCTCCCATGCACCGCCCATATGCGGTGAGCTTGGTGGATTAAATTTCCATTTTATTTGATCGCTGAGAATCTTTGCTGCTGCCTTGTAATTTGTTCCGTTATCGGATTACATTTCGCGGGGTAAACCACGTCGTGAAATAAAACTTTGGATTACCATGATGCGGGAACTTGCGTCTAAACTGTGAGAAAACTCGATATAAATGGCGCGAGCTGTAAGACATATAAGGATTACGCCCAATCTTTTTTCGCGACGTCGTCCAACTGCCACGAAAAGAGGGCCAAAGTAATCGATGCCTGTATATGTAAAGGGCCTGTCAAACGCTGCAAGTCGTGCTGCTGGTAATGCTGCCATTTGCGGTACGCGAGGTCTTGCGTTGATATTTTTACAAATTTGTCACGATCGACGCACGTTACGATACACTACTCGGAGGCGAGGAATGTAGAATTGGCTTTTATACGTTTGAGAATAGTCTCATGCATCTGATGATGTATGCGCTCGTGGAACCAGCGAACAATAAAAAATGTGATGCGATGATTTTGAGATAATATGGTTATTAAGCTGTTCAGCTCTGCCTTTACTTCTTAAAACGTTGTTTTCATCTAAGTAGATATTAAGAGAAATTAGTTTAGTTTTTTTCTCAATAAGCTTACCGCGTTGTAGGTTGTAAATTTCTTCGCTGTACTGCGCTGACTGTGCATATTTTTTCAGAAATATGCGAGTGGTCTCATACATTTCTGTGGTAACAGAATCAGGTTTTGGTAACTTTTTGGAAGCTGCGGTTGCCCTTTCGATGAATAAAATTAATGTCGCGACAGCTCGCTGTAATCGTTTCCAGCACGAAAAGTACTCAAAATCGGGTGAACGTATATCTGATGTTTGAGTAATAACCACGGAATGCCTTATCTCAGCGTCATCACCGTTAACTTTTCCAATCGGTTTGCATTGAGGCTAATCGCAGCTTTCAGATAGTAGTCTTTCATGCGATTTATTTTTATGCGAAAGAATTTTATGCGAGAGGTCGTTCTCGTTGCAACATCTGCTGGATTTAACGTTGACGGCGTATATTTCCATTGACTTACATCAGTGCTCTCGAGGATTTCGCCTATTCGATGCATTACAATCTGTTGAAAACATTTTGGATCTGACTGTAACCATGTTAGCGTTGTTTTAGAATCGGTCCAGTAAAATTAAGAAGTTGTGCAAATACACTGGACATTAAATATCTGCGATGCCAAATATACGCCGATGACTGCGGCTTGCAATTCCAGTCTTGGGATGGATAGCGGCTTAAGTGCTGAAACTTTAGAGTTAGCAGCCACAAGAGCGGTAGAAATAGAGTCGGTGTACACGATGCGTAAGTAACAGACTGCAGCATACCCATTTTCGCCAGCGTCGACGAAGGTGTGAAGGTCCACTTCTTTTGTGATTTTAATAGTAGGTGAATAGCATCTTGGTACGCGTACAGCGGTGATGACTGCGATTATTGTCTTCCATTTGCACTATTTTCCATATAGACCATCAGAAAGTGGCTCATCCCAGTCTATGCCCGATCGCCAAATTTCTTGCAGTAGGATTTTGAGGCCGTTTGTGTAACATGAAGCGAAACCCAATGGGTCATATATCGCCATCAAAACTTGCAGTATCTCTCACTTGGTAGGCACGAGGGACTCTTGAATTACGTCACGACGTAAGCGCACAAATCTGAAAATGTATTGATACACTTGTGATTAGTGGGATCACAAAACATACCCAAAATTTTAGTGGTGAAGCTCCACTCTCGAGCGCTTTGACCGGTTTCAGGATCTGCTTCGAGGTGATTCAAAACCATTTTTGAATTTGATGACCAATTTCGTATATCAAAACTAGCTGCTGCATTAATCTGCTTTACTTGTGTCGCCAACTGTATTGCAGCGTCATCATTAGCGCTGTCGATGAAGACATAGTGATATTTCCGGATTGCCTCCACAGCACGAGAAAATTTGTGTTGAAACTGTTCTGCGTTTTTATTGCGTATAAAATAAGCAATACACGGTGCACAGGATATACCAAAAGTGGTTGCACGATAAAAAATCATTAAGTGATACTCCGTTTGATTGTGCAGCGGCGTCCCACACAAGGCGAGGTTTCCCGGGTTTGTTAGAATTATTGACAATAAAAATTGGCAAATAGCAATCTCTTTTATTTGGTGTCGCTACTTCTTCCGAAATTAGCTTGCGAGCGTATCCTTTGGCAATGAGGTTTTCGATCTGTGCCTGAATCGTTGCTTTTAAGCTAGGTTGTTTCATACATTTTTTATGTAAGCACATAAATCGATGAAAAGCATGTAACTTTCTGGTAGAATTACGTTCTGGTATATTACGTTGCGCCACAGCAATCCGATTTCGTAGCGATCGTCGCTCTTTTTGCAAGTTTTTCGAGAAGTTGCATAGCTCGGTTATCATATGTAGAAATTAGTTGTTTTGGCTTTGGGTGTTCCAAATTAAAAAATTGTTTGATATCTTCATGCAGCTTTTGGTCTTTTTGTTGACAATCACAAATATGTTCATTTAATTGATATGCACTTGTATTTTTCGATGCACAACCTTGGAAGGCCCATCCTAGCAGACACTTTGATTCTATGGGATCAGTTGTTTTCCCCTCTTTGATTTTATGAGGTATCGCCAGCATCCAATTATTTAGACCTATCAAAAATTAGGTCTAGTATTGTATTTAGGAGTAGTATTGCCAGTCCATTTTAAACATTTTGGATCCAGCACTCTTGTAGAAATAGCTCATCAAATGTAGCTTTCCCTATCAGGGTTACTGTAGAACCTTCATCTAGAAGCACAAAGGTATTATTAATATTTTTATTTTTCGCATGATTGTTTACAGGCACTTTTCGAAAATATGATTGTGCCACGCCATTTTTGTTACAGTGTGCATTTACTTGAGCTTTTTCAGGAATAATATTATTGCTATTCACGGTTCTATTGCTTTTATGTAGCATTTGATAATGCTTGGCTTCGCATCCGTCGATTCCGCATACTTTGTTGCTCGTGCACTTGCGACGATGTGCGCCGAGGAATAGACGACATAGATGCTTTTGATGAACATAGTCCTATTTTCGATTCAAAGGTGCACTTTGGAACACTTTGCATTTTTCCACTGTATGATCTTGGCTTCTTCAGATAATGCATTTCGGTTGCTCTGTGTTGGTTTCACTTTCCAACACCAAGTGAATGTTTACAGATGCGTTGCCTTAATTTGGAGCAAGAGACACCAAAATGCTTGCTGCTTCTGCTAATTTATGTAGCCAGTCACTAAACGTTTTTACTATGGGATCACTTTTGTTTTTCGGTTGCATTGCCCAGTTTAATTTATGGTTATTCGGCAATTTTTAATTTAATTCCTTTACCAAAAGTGGATTGTACATGTGTGCATGCATTTGACAGCTCTTCATTGTTGCACAAATGTTTTGCACACTTAGCGAAAAATCAATTAGCATTTCTAACTTGTCTTTAATCGCCGGCATATTTTTTGCTTTGTGTGTCACACGTTCCAAAATGTGCTCTGGGCTACCAAAACACATTCGCAGCGTGGAAATAATTTGCGATACCATGTCTGGTAAGCATAATTTGCTTTTAACCATTTCACGTGCTCTGCCCTTTAGAGCATCCTGCAGTCTCACTAAATTTTCTGAATTTGTGAATCCAGCAGAAACAGTGCTATTTTCGTAACTGCTAATAAATAATGGCCATTCTTCTGGATCACCATTGGAAGCCTTTTGGGAATGACTTGTCGTGCAGCTAATTGTGCTGCAGTTGGCGAATTAGCAACCATGGCGGCTTACGAGCACAACGAAAACGTTTCTTCACCCTGAGCTAGTATTCTGTATTTAGTTTCAATAAACTGTTGCTGTAACTTCATTTCCTCCTCCAATCGTTGTATTTGCAAACTTTTTAGTTGCGACGTCTGCATGGCTTGTGGCTGTTGAATATTTGTCAAAGTCGAAGTTGTAGCGAAACTATTTTGATGTTCAAGTGTCACAGAGATGACCGATTTAGCGCATGCAGTAAAATTATTTTGATTATCTGACGCAAAACGGTACGTATTTGGTACTGATGACGTCACCGTTGGCGCTGATAGACCTGCCGTTACAAATACATGTGAAGTAGAATTGAAGTTTATGCTTGTTTTTGCTGTCGCTATCGCGTGATGTTCCGTTATAGATGTTAAGGGAATGTATTCGTACGTTTTTGTTGCTACTTGCTGTGGCGATGATGTCCCTGATGCTCCCATAATTGGTGACGATTGGGACAATGCCGGTGCTCTGCTTTTACTTGTTGCTAGTGTATCGATTATCACAGCCTGGGAGCATTGTTCGCAGCTCCAACTGCGATCAGCTACGCTGCTGTCCACTCCGACACACACGAAATGAAACCAGTTGTCGCTACGGACACACTGTACCATTTCCTCATTATCTGGCCGGTTACATTTTATGCAATGACTCTTAGTTTTGCCCATGTTGGTCGTTTATTCCCGTCGAAATATTGCGGAAAAGGTGATTTTAATACGCGACGCACTGTCTTTAATATTTCGCGTATAAACAAAACTTGTAATAGAAGACGTCACAATTGCAATTTTAATTACAATTGGAACAAAAAATAAAAGGTTTCCGTGGAAATAATTTTAAAGAATAGTTATCGTCGTGGTAGTCGAGATTAAATAAAACAAAATCTTAATAGCAAGCTAATTTCTATAACTGTTTATTGATTAATTGATAATATGATAATGAAAGTTTACAAAAGGTGATTTTATCAAAACACTAGAAAACGCGAGTTTACGAAAAGCGCTAGCTTTAAAATTATTTCGTGTTTTAAACCACTACGACAAATTAACTACTGACTTGACTTTAATTGCAATGTCAAAATTTACAAACTTATATTCAAGTAGCGGGCAAAAACAGATAGAAAGTATATATCGTACACTAAATACAAAACAGTCACAACCCAAAATTTACAAATTTTTACTTTTTAATGTAAAATTATTCGTAGTGATCATATTCTTTGACTGAAACACTCCAAATACATTTTGTACACATCTTCTTTCTCTATAGTTAAAAAAAAGTTTTGTCTCCTTGCTTTGTATGGAGTTCCTTCAAAAATAAAATTGTTATTTGCTTGACCTAGAAATTTAAAAATTTTGAGTTGTGCTGTTTTGTATTTAGTGTGCGATATGTACATATAGAAACAAATGCATTCCAATTCAAATACATCTAAGCCTATATGAATACATAAAGAAATAAATAAAATAAAAGCAAATTAATTTGGAACTTTACTGCTGAACTTGTCTTTAAACGGCGGCAACATGCGGCATTACACCAGTTTCTCTCCATAACGACCTAGACACATTGATTGCGGCTGCAAGGACAAGCTGTCAAATTAGGAACGATTCTATATCGACGACAAAGCCGCAGCGACATTACACCAGTTTCTCTCCATAAAGGCCCTTATAGACGAGCAACTAATCGCAAAACTGATTCAAAAACTGGTCGATGGTTTTATCTATAGACGCATGGACCAATTTTTCAATTCCAGTACAAAAAGTTTTTGTTCTTGAAAACATCGCGCATATTATATTGAAAAAGAATGCAAATAATTTTTGTTATATTGAATCTGCCGATTAGTTGTTGATTTTGCTACAAACACATCACCAGTTGAAGAACTGGTTGATGTGAAATCGGAAAAAATCAAAATTTTTTAATTTTTGCCAACTGATTGATAAACTGGTTGAAAAACCGGAAATAACACCTCAACTCATCTACACACGACTTGTTTTCAACAACCAGCATCCAGTTTAACAATCAGTTTTGCGATTAGTTGCTCGTCTATAGGGCCGTTAAGAAATGCATGTAAACAATTTTGGCAGATGCCGCACGGCCGCAGCCGCAGTCAATGTGTCTAAAATCAAAAAATTATAAAAAATTTATGATATACGTCTTAAAATGTGCTCAATCATAAACAAAGTCGTGAGAGAAGTTGTATTGTCATAGTAATATATAAGTTAAGTTCCACACGCCAGTGGAACGAATACGTCGCACGCCCGTATCCCCAATTGGGTTTATAACATTTAGGTCGTAAGGCTGTAGATGTCTGAACATAGTATAAGATACTGGATAACACATATAAATAAAGCAGATATTGTGGAGCGCATCGCAAACATTTGCTATTTGAAAGGTTTTCTTCATGATACATTTAAAGAAAAATTGTAGGTAAAATTGATAAATAACTTTTGTTACTCCTTAACATAACCAAATTGTACTATTGATTAAATTCTATCATAAATGCTTTATTTTTTGTCAATTCAAAAGAAACTTCATACATTTGATTAAAAATATTGTAAAACAGTAACAAATTGAATGTGTTGATTTGAAAAAAGTTTATTTTATTTCTTTGAAAAACACTTTGATCAGCTTGATATAAACTTATTCAAGGTAACAAAATCGTCAATCAGTCGGAATAAAATTTTATCATTTTTATAAATAGATCTAGCAAACTAACTTTGTGGTCTTGATAAATAGATATGTTATACTGAAGAAATCTTTTGTGGAATTTAAATTTCGTAATGAAAAATCAATTATCAATTTCAAAAACATTTAATCATTACAACAAAAATAGAGGTTAAGTATTTCGGTGGCGTAATTGTTCTTCTGAATTGTGCGTGAAATTCTGGTTGCGTGAATAATGCAAGCTGTGCGAGTTAAATTTTATCAATTAATATCATAAATAAGATTTAATTATAGAAGAAGTGATTAAATAATAAAAAAGTAAATAGTGATAGTTAAAAGTTGATGAAGTGTAGCTTTAAGTGAAGCTATCAAAGACAATAAAACTGATTGCATCACTATAATCCGTTCAGTGGCTAAAAAGAAATTTAAATAATTGTTACATGCACTTCTTGTTATTAAAAGCGATCAATAAAACTTTTTTTTTGTGGGGGTTCAACCTTCTTAAAATTCTGCAAATGGGCTAAAGTCCTGAACAATGAAATGTGCCACGCTATCAACAGTGTTTCGAGAAATGGCGACGTATTCTGTCAGATATAAGCACAGAGTTGCACAAGTACGTATTTTCGTACCATTTTGTATACGTTTTTATTATTTCTGTACGAAGTACTTTATAATTCGTACTAGTACTATTTTATTTTCTACCTTTTTATTATGATTTACACCCTGATAGTGCCAATCGTCTTAAATTTAAATTAATATGGCAATACTTCTTGACTTTTGCTTTGTTTACGTGCAGAGATCTCAAAATGAATGCAATAGCAAAGAAGAAAGTGTGAGGAATACTAAATCAAAGAATACCAAATTCAAAGCGTACTTCGTATCAATAAGCTTGTATGGAATCTTTATGCAAATCAGATTATACGAAGTACGTTCTGACTTCGTACCTCCTTCATTTTTCGTATTCCTCGTACTTTGCTTTTGCCATTGTATTCTTTTGTTTGTTTGACATATCGCCTTTTTTACTGCCTTTTGTCCAATTGGGAACAAATTAAATCAATTGCGGTTGTAATTTAAAAGCGACAGTTTAAAATTTTTAAAAATGACTAAGTTAATAAAAATTAACAAAGTTAATGTTAAAAACATAAAAAAAATGATTTATTTTTTAAAAAAAGTGAGTTTATGTGTAGTTGATAAGATAATGAAAAGAAAAGTGATAATAAATAAATTATTTTTGCAGAAATCAAAGCGAAGAGGTTAGGAGTTCTTTCTATCCTGCAGAAAATGATGCTGAAGATGGAGCTGAAAAGTGTTCAAATATTGAACAATCAAAGGCTACGCAGAGTGCACTTTATCCAGGTTTAAATGAAATTAAGGCTGCGCAGGCTCTTCTTTGATTTAAATCGCTGGAGGTGCGAAATATAAGCCTTGATTTGGAAGCTGGCTTCACCGATGAGGAGCTCCCCACTTCCAGCCGATATATTTCAAGACCCCAAGTTAAGAAAAAGTACGTTCTATATCTTTATATATATTAAATAAATTTGTTATTGCTTAACTCGAAAACGGAGATTACGATTTGCTTGGCGATTTTTTGTTGTTTTTCTCGGCCATTGAAGAAATCCTAGAAAATTCAGCCAGAAAACATAGTAGGTGGCGCTGCGATTGGATTTCACAAAATATTTATTTATTGCTTGTCTCCGAAGCCGCTCCTCCGATTTGCATGCAAATTTGTACATAGGGATTTTCGAGTACAGAGAGTGTACGACATCTATTCGTTCTATCTTTAACACTAGAGGAAGCTATAGTATTAATCTCTTCAAACAAGCGAAAAATTTTTTGTAAACGCATATTTTTATTGAAAAGTATAAGGAGTGTGATTTTGTAACAATTGTTTTTACTGCAGAGACTGCAGAGCTTGGATTTTCATCAAGTTCTTATTCTGCTATAAAGTGAACAAAAATTGAGATATGGAAAAATCTGAGACGTCCGACACGAAACGTACGAACAAATAAAATAATTTACTGTGACCTCACTATGCCTTTAAGGGGACTTTCGGTCTGAGGCGTATTGCGTAGTGCAGATATTTATAAAAACTTTTTTATTATTTTAATCAAGTATCCAAGAATACAAAAAAAAATATTTTTATTAAAATTCATGTACATGTAAGCCCCCAGGTGGCGTTTCAAATTGGCGTAAAAAGAATTACTTTTCCAGTGGGAAAAATAAATCTATACTGGGTCGTCTGAGTGGTGTAGTACGTAGGCGTATATAGGGGTTAAGGAGTAATTCCTGTTATATGAATCGTGCATAACAACAGTACGGGCTGTTGTTATATTTTGAATATTCCACACCTTCAGGTCGCATCCGAAAACAAAAATTTTTGGAGGTAGCTGCTAAATAGTAAATGAGAAATGGTGCATACAATTTTTTCATTCATATAAAAAGAGGCAGGGGGGAAAATGATACCCCCGAAGAAGTGAAAATTTGAAAGGTGAGGATCGTTTTTTTTTTGGTCATCACTTTTGAAACGGTGGGAAGTAAAGTAGGTAATTGTAAAGAAAAAACATTTAATATTCAAGACAAAAAATGTTATTTGTTAAGTACCTACGTTTTTATTTTTGTCAGATGCAACCCTGTGTAAGCATCTTAATAACACACACACCGCCTGTAAGACATGGCGATCTCTGTTGTCCAGGTGTACGTGCGAGTTGTGTAGAACTATTGACTACGGTGCAGCAACGTATAATGTAATCAGTCATAGCCATGATACAATTATAAGGTAGGTGCATTTGAAACACGCTCTCTCCGACTACAAAGCAATAACAAAGGCGTAGGTATAATGCCAAAAACAGCTGTTTTGAAATTATAAATATTGTAGGAAAATTAAAAATCATATCACAAGTTCTTCGAGCCCATTTTTTTTAACTTAGGGGTCCATATAACTTTGGAGCCAGATGAGAGCGGTCAATAATTTTTCCATATTTGAAATTAGAAGCTTTTAGTTCATAAGTTTCACGTAGAAAAAAGTAAAAGTTGCTTTTCAAGGAAGCAGTGTGTGGCCATGATGTTTTTTTATGTGTTTAAGAACCAGTGACAAATATAGAATGTTTTTTTTTTTTTTTGCAAGTCTAGTCAATAAAATGCCCAACCAAAAAAGTCGAGATGCTCAGTAAAGAGTAGAAACAAAACAGTTAGACCCAAAGTGAACAAACATAACTAATCAGATTTTCGCGAAAGAGTTTGACAATACGTTTTGTTCCGTAAGAACCGAACTTTTATCATCTAAAAGCCTCAGACGTTCGTGAAGTTGCTATCGTCTCGTCAGTTTTGTTCAGGGCCATAGTTAACCAGGAAGTTAAATGAAACCTCAAACGTGATAGAATTTAATAATATTGTTTATTTCCGAAATTGTTTTATTTATGAATTCACAGTTTTTATTTTTACATTCCGCGACAGACATGTACCCAAGAAGTTATTCTCCTGGGTCAGTAGTTTAAAGAACCCATAGGTTAAGCTAACATTTTCTGTTATACCTTGACGGCAAGCACAAGTCTTTTTTAGGTTCCGATATTGTTTTGTTTTTTGTTGGAAGCGCTTGGCTCTCTTTGGCTTAGTTGTGAGTGAATACATTACACATCTCCCCTACATTGCTTGTTTTTAAAACTGTTTTGTATCTCCCAGAGTTTGAGCCATAAAGCCGGAAATGTCTGAAGCGTTCGACTGCAAAATCATTGCATTGTTGGTCTTTGCCGATTTTTCGAATGTACTAATGTGCTGTTCCGCTGGAACAAATGATGCTGCTTCTCTTGCTTCCGTACTAACCATCGATTTTACAGCAGCAACTAGCCCTCTAGCACGCGCATCAGCTTCGGCTAACATTGCCACTGCTTTACCACTACTTTTATTGATGTTTTCCTGCCTTTCAGCTTCAGATGCGAGAATTTTGTTTTTTCGTTTTCTTTCCGCGACATTCAGACTCCTTCAGACTTTAAATTCCTTCAGACTCTAAAATAGCGGCACGCTTTCGCCTTTCACTTGCATCTGAATAGCTTCATGCACTCTGGCCTGTAAATGAATATCTCTTATTTCGTAACGCAGATACGCTATGCACCAAGCTTCACTTACCATATGGATGGAGTCCATAATGCTAACATTGTGATGTTGGAAAACTTTATCCATGAATATTTTTCCCAGTACAGAACGCATCGTAGTTTGTGGCAGCTGTGTGTTATGCCAAATTCTGGATCATCAACACCATAAGAAGCTTTGTACGGATCAATGTTACGTACGTAGAGGACGTCATGAATACTCAGAATGACTTTATCAGATGAAACTGCACTTTGTTTTTTTATTTATTTATTTATTTCTTAGCGTTGTATCGTAGCGTTCTTTAAAAAACATAAATTTTACTTTTTCCAACAGCAACTTTTTTCTTGTCAATATATATTTTGACAGTTTAAAGTAGCCGTACAAAGCGACGCAAATAAATCGGTTACTGAACAATCGAAGTAAGTAGTCGGGCTTAAAATATATTAAAAGTTAACTTGTATTTGCTTCGTTCAAAGCCAAAATACAATTAATTTTGTATTGTGTTTAAAATAACACGACTAGTTTTATAAACTTTTTATGGTTTTTATTAATTTTTTTAAATTTTCGCACATAAAATCTGGGTACTCAATCGAGATATACGGTTGCAAGCAAACTATTCATTCCTATGGCTCAACGAGTAAACGTCAAATGTCAAAAGTGACATTATACCTACGCCAATGTTTTTTCTTTCGTCATTTGCTCTCCGAATTGCATCTACCTTATAATTCTCCCATGAGTCATAGCATGAAGGCTATAACTTCACGTTCAATGGGCACGCCATCTATGTGAATTGATCTACATGTGCATCAATTATTTACCAAATAATTCGTCAATTGCTTTCGATGTGGCATTACCGCCGAACAAAATACATATTTGTATCAAAAAATCATTTGTAACAAAAAAACCATTTGTATGAAAAGGCCATTTGTATCAAAAACCAATCATTTTTGTAAAAATATTTTTTCATTTGTCATTTAATTTATATAGAATTTTGTAAAACTGCAAATAAAAGAATATCCTGCATCACCTAAACATAATTTTACGTTTTAAATATTTTATTATAAAATTACAAGTTTGCATATATAAACCCATCTAATAACCACAGGCGTGTTGCTCTTTCCAAATGAACTTTCTCCATTTTTTCCCTAAATTAACTCATACTCCAGACGAATGAATCATGACATCCTCCGGGATGTGTAGCATCTCTGAAACAAGTACGCGTTTCTTGGTCAGATATCTATAACAATTTTTTTAAGATTTTCATAGAATGTAAATTCTTAATTAATTTACAAGTGTCTTGTTTAAATTGGATCGTCCCTTTTTGTTGGAGTACAAATGCTTTACACCCTTAGGAGCAATTATTATTGGTGCTGTCAATGCAGCTCAAAACACAAAATGTTTTATAAAAAGCTTGTGCACTTTTTATGCTCTCCCCTTGTGTTGGATTGGCGATATCCAACATTTGTCGCATAGGCTCTAGTGCATTCAGGATTGGGCCATTGCCATCTTATAGTCTCTGCCAAAACCTTTTTGGTAAGACCATTCAGCGAAAAAAAACGTAAGCAGGTACTCAATTTTATTATTGGGGGATAGCCAATTTCCTTTCAGTCTTCGGCAATGCATTAGTGAGCAAATCATATATATATATATATTTATTTTTTATTTTGAATATAGCGGCAGTCAAGAGTTTCGTTATTTGGAAAGCATCAAACACCGATGGCAAATTGTGTCGGCGTGATTTCATAACAGATATGGGAATCTGTATTCTAGTCTCATAAGCAATTTAATAAGCGATGACTTTACGTAAAAAAAAACAAAAACTTTCGTTTTAATCAACTCAACAACAAATTTGCAATAATACGAACGCTATAAAAATCTTTATAGCTTTTACGCTATAATTTAATATATATAAATTATATATAATTTAACGCTATAAAAATCTATATACAGAGCAGTATGCTAAAATTTTTAAAACACACTCTGCAAAAAGGAACATTTATATTTGTTTTGCTTCTCATTAGAATACGGATTCTTTACACACCCTATTAGATGTGTTTTAAGATGTTTTACTCGGCAGCAGTCACATTATTGGACTCCGAAAAGAAAGCTTAAAAAAAATTTCATAAAGAATCCCTTAACAAAATTGTGCAAAAATTAAAATGTATTCTATAGACTTTATAAAAATCTAGTCGATGTATTTAAATTAAATTTAATAAATAAAAATTTTGTTTTTATTTTGTTTAATTTCATTTTTAATATTTTTTTAATTAACTTTATTCGTAAATCTGCAACAAGGAAACGCTGAAGCGATAAATAGTTCAAGAATCAACCGCAATGTTTAATTGCACCTTACCCAGCGTCACAGGTGCAAGTGCAAGTTTGAACAACTCAATACATCCAGACGTTTTTACTAACACACTCACATTTTCGAACTTGCAGCCTACTTGCAAGGAAATTTCAGAGAAAGTGAATTTTGACACTCGCTGCAAGTAAATGTCAAAAAGGGGGATAAAAGTGATGTTTTTGTTGTACTTTTGTGGATTTTTCGAGGGTTTCTACAGTTTTCTAACTTCTTCATTTCAAGCAATACTGCAATTGCAGGGAGAACCTTCGCATGCGACGACATTTTTAAATTAACTAGCACTTGGACGCTGAAGCAACTTGCAGCTAATTTCGAACTTTTTCGAAGACAATAAAAAAAATCGAACTGGCCATTTGAGCCCTTGGAAAGGACTCTGACCGAGATTGTTATGATCAATTGTGTTGTGTGTGTTGTGAAATGTTTGAACACAAATTATTGAGAACTGGACCTACAAGTTTTATGCCGACTTCGAACGGCTTATGTCTTCAAGAAGCTTTTCATGGCAGTTTTTACTCTCTGAGGTTTGCCATTGTCTGCAGAGAGGTTACGGCCGAACAGAAAAATAAATTCAATTGAAAAAACTCTCTCTGTCAGGTGGGAATTGAACCAGGGTTCTCTGACGTATGGGCCACACACTCTACCAACTACGCCACGGCCGCTACTTTCGAAGACAATAGCTGCGTTTTTTCATAAGATATCAGGATCATAACATCGAATTTGCAACCAAAGCAAAAACAGCACATGATCCAGCAAATGTGCTGGATAATTCTATGTTTATGTTGATTTTACATGCGTTATTTACGACGAAAAATCGTGGAGCAAGCATAGCGCTTAATACGTATAATGGCAATGATTTCATTTGAAGGTTTTGCTTAATAAATGTGAAAAAAAATCATTTATAGAAAAAACTCCCATATTCCCACGGCAATTAAAAAATACCTAACTGAATTCCCACGCTAATTAAAAAAAACAAGCTGAATTAAAAAATACCTCGAGAATTCCAAAAAAACAAATTCTCAAGGGTAGTTAAAAATTACCACGAAGGGGAATTTTTCCCACATAATTGGCAATCTTGATTGTATGCAGAAAATAGCGCTATCTGTCTGTCAGCAAAGAATATCACAAGAATTGATCTTAAGCATTTTTGTTCATTAGAGATTGATTGATCTACTATATATTCTCGACTTGCAAGTGATTACTAAACGATTTCGTCTTTTACAAAAACGATTTGCGTTGCATTTCAAACAGCGCCATCTCTTTCAGAAGATTCTTTGAGCTAAAAATTGTTAGCAAATCGTCTCTTTTCAGATAACCAAATTTTATTTCCACATCACTAGAAACATCAACAATTATCCCAGTATGTACTGACCCATGATCCCGTTGAGCTAGAATGATGAATCGTTTCATAAATATTTAGTTTGATCTAACTTACAAAAAAATCAAAATATTAAAAAAAAAATTTAAAAATCGAGCTACCACCTCGAAATTTTTAATTTTCATATTGAATGATATTGAACGATATTCTACAAAGTCGAGCATTTTGCGCCAATATTGATCACAAGAATTTCCACAAAACAACAAAAAATTTACAAAAATGTATTTCGTTAAAGACCAGCGTTGTGTCAACGCTCAAGAATATATAGAACGTGCGGGAGCCACGTTTGGCAGTCAAACTCCATAAAAGTTCACAAAAATTAAATATAAAGCCTAAGACAGACGATCGTATAAGAATAATGTTAAAAAAAATACGAAATGGTCATCCCTTGAAAGGACCTTGACCGAGCTTCTTATGATCAATTGTGTTATGTGTGTTGTGAAATGTTTGAACACAAATGATCGAGAGCTGGACCTTCCAGCTTTATGCCGACTCCGAACGGCTTATGTTCTCAGGAAGCTTTTCATGGCAGTTTTTTACTCTCTGAGGTTTGCCATTCTCTGCAGAGAGGTCACGGCCGAACAGAAAAATTAATTCAGTTGAAAAAACTTTCTGTGTCAGATGGGGACACTCTACCACACACTCTAGGAATAATATTTTACTTTATTTTTTTAGATTTTTCAGAGGTTTAAAATTTAAGAGAGTATTCCTGGTTGGAAGGCTGTTTTTGGACCCTTTTTGAAAAACTTCTCATTTGAAAATGCAAAGAGTTATTTAAATTCTGTTTTTTTATTGTATTAATAACATATTAAATTAAATAAAAAATGTTTTTTTCCTTTGATCGAGGGCTGTTCAAAAAGTTGCCGGCCTTCAAAGTTGGGCGTCGAAAAAAGGTATGCTGCTTGCGGCCCGGATAACTCGACTTCGGATCATCTGAAATGGAAAATGTAAACGGCGTTAGATTCAGTACAGATGGCCTGGTTCCTACCTCAATCATAATTTTGCGATTATTTTTTACAAAATAGAGGTCATTGAAAAATGACAAGCCGATTTTGGGTCTTTTTTTGTAGTTTTGTGTAAAAAAAAAGAGTAAAAAATTGTTTAAAATTGTGATTGAGGTAGGGACCAGAATGGTGACAATTCTGCGTCGATTGCACTTTGTTTCATCAGAAACAAGAACTACGGGCGCAATCTGGGCCGCAAGCTCGAAAACGTGGTTTCGAGATAAACGCGTTTAAAGGCCTAACTATAATAGACACATGCTGGCATACTCTAATTCCAAAAACTAAACGGAAAGTCAGCCGGCTGTTGTCAGAATAAAAAATACCCATAATTACCATGCATTGACTTTGAAAAGTGTCACAATACAATTTGTGGTTTTGTTTGCGTTTAATTGTGCGATTTTTTTAAATTTATACACAAAATATATATATATATATATATATAAAAAAAAATAAACAATTGCAGCCTTTGCAGTTTGCTTGAATAATTTGTTTAATAAATTTGAATTAAAAAATTTTTTGACTTTTGCCTATGCTGTGAGCGAGTTGAATCGCTTTACAAAAAGCCAATGAAAGTTAACGAAACTGAAAGAAACTGTGGCAATTCCAATTATGGGTATGCTCATATATTTATATAGGCTCGCTTTTATATTGACAGATCAGTCTGCCAGCATGTGGCTATTATAGTCAGGCCTTAAGTTTGAGGTTATTTTTTTGCATTAAAAAAAAAAATTGAAATTAAAAATTTGAGCATGTTTTAGAAATTTGACAATTCTGCGTTGATTGCACTTGGTTTCATAAAAATCGGTTCAGTAGAACCGGAGAAAATGACTTCGAAGTTCAAAAACGTGATTTTGAAAAACTCAAAGAAAATTTTAGGCAATGAAACATTTTTTTTTGTGAAATACTTACATATATCAATCTGCAATGCCAGCCCCATAAAGAACTCCTTCCTCTTCTTCAAAAAATGAGGACTCAGCGGCTCTTTGTGCTCATCGGGCAGTTCTACCTTCTTTTGATGCGGCCAGAGCTCTGTCTTCGGACCTTTTTAAACGTTCTTCGTTCCGAGACATGGCGAAATCATATGTGACGTTGCCAATCGGGATGCCCATTAGGTTCATTATTTGAAGTATTGGCAAAAAACCTTCGTTAAATATGACAGTTGCAATATAATTGGCAATCTCAATAGTGTAAATATGCTTCGGTGCGAATGACCACAGCACTGCTCTGCTTCTTTTATTTTTATTTCTATTACTTTTTCTTGCACAAACAAAAATTTTTATCAAAACTGTACTTTTCAAAACTGTTAAAATGCGTATACAAACAAGTTATTACCTACTAAGGAACGCGTTAAACGAAATTCGGTGGTTGCTTCAAACCGTTGCATTCAAAAAGTAGCCAAATTAAGCAAATCGCATTTTGGCCAAAACATTGCTGGGCAAAAAAGGCCATATCTCCTAAAGTATTTCGAATTTTAAAAAACCCTTTTTGGACGATATTCTCAAATATCCAAGCTATAAAAATATGCAAAAAAATATTTGCCAACAGGAATACTCCCTTGAGATAAAAAAAAAAATGAAAAATTCACAAATTCCCCAACCTTGGCAATGTAAGTAAACGTAATTGCTCAGCCTTGAGCGAGAACAGGTCGATTAGATAAATTCTTGAAATTATTTATTCTTTTTGGAGATCATGAAAATCTATCACTGTATGACCTCTAGGTTAAGAAAAGTATACCGTTGCGTATACGCAACGCTGAACAAAAATGGGTTAATGCAAATTTAAATACGTTGTATACTAATCGTGGCGTAGTGGGTAGAGTGTGTGACTCTTACGCCAGAGAACCCAGGTTCGAATCCTCCATCCGACACAGAGAGTTTTTCAATTGAATTAATTTTTCTGTTCAGCCGTCACCTCTCTGCAGACAATGGCAAACCTCAGGGTATGCCATGAAAAGCTTCTTGAGAACATAAGCCGTTCGGAGTTGGCGTAAAACATATAGGTCCAGTTGTCGATCATTTCTGTGCAAACATTTCACATCACACACAACACAATTAATCATAAGAAGCTCGTTCAAAGTCCTTTCAAGGGCTGAAATGGCCATTTCGTTTATTTTTTTTTTTTTTTTTTTTTTTTTTCTAATCGTTCCATCTATCCTTCTTTTTAAGCCAAAAATTTCGAAAACCTCCGAACCTTCTTTTTTGCCTTGAATTCTCCTTTTATTCTACAATCAACCTCTTTTCATATTTAAATTATAACACAAATTTTTCCACGATAATAGCCCAAACATATTCAGGGCAACAAGCGACGAGTGCCAATTCTCATTTTTCAATTTAATGGGTCGCCTTATATGGGGAAAAAAATAAATACAAAAAGTCAGCTTCTAGAATGATAGCTTACCTTGAAAGTATTTCAACACCATTAAAAATTCATTTTTTGGGTTTCCCAAAAAACAGCCAAAATGGTTTTTTATACATAACCTTTTCATTTCTGGTCATATCCAGCAGTATATCGTTGGAAAGGTCTTAAGGAGTGCCACCTTGCGTTCTTATATATCATTGACCTGAGATGTCATCTTCAAGTGGATATTCAATTTTTATTGTTTTTTTTCACTTGTTACCCCGATAAAATTCCGATAAAAAATATTAATAAATCAAAGTTCATTAAATTTCAATACACTACTTTGCAGAATCAAATGATTTCGTTCACTAGAAAAAATGTTACAAAGGTTAGAAGTTTTAGTACAACTATTGTGTTTTAAAGTATTATAGAAATTTTCAGTAGTTTAATATTTTTCTTAAGTTATATTTTATATGAAAATGTCAAATTGAGCCACATGTAAACTAAGGTATATTAATAAAACTAGATTTTTTCGGAAAATATTTAAATTTTATAAATTTTAAAATTACACTACCTTTTATTTAACAGAATTTGTACTGAAAATATGAACCTCTGTAACTTTTTTTATAGTGAATGAAATCATTTGATTTCTTCATTCTAGGGGGTGACTTTTAATACATATTTATTTTTGTTGACCCACCTTAATATATATTCCTTATGGGACGCATTTTTGAAAACTTTGTGACGACATTGTTGCACGGCTTGTCGTCAGTTTCAATTTAATTCTAATTTGACAGGTGACAACAGAAAATTTATTTTATTGCTTACATCAATAGATCAAAATGTTAAATATTTTAGCAGTACAAACCAGTACACTAAAGGCCTTTCGTGCCTACAATTCTATTCGTTCATCAAATCGCAAATTTGCCAAATCTCATCGAAATTGAAATATAATGTGGCCAGCGACACACAATCAGTTGACGAAGAGGAATTTGAAGAAATGCACTTGGAATAAGATATTAACAATGTATTTCGTATTCAGTTTTCTAACTAAAAATACATTAAAAAATGTTTTTCATCGTTAAATATTGAATGAGGATCAATCCTCATTTGAAAATTTAAAAACCTCCTTTTTGACAAAATTGAGATGGGATGGTTATGTATGACTCAAAACATATGAATTTTTTCAAAAATTGATAAGCTTGCACATCTACAGGTTCAAACCATTCAATCCATACCAAATTCATCAAAATCAGGCTTAAATTTTAAAAATTATAGGCTGGAAATTTTTGGCTTCGCGTAATATATATGTATATAAAATAATAACAATATAAAGTAGATCGACTCAAATATAACGGTCCATAACGATCGAACAGTGCTACGATCGGCAAAAAAAAATCGAAGATATTTCGGCCCTTTCTTGAAAAATGTGGACCAAAATCCGGGTATCAATGGTTCAAAGCTAGTGAATTACTACGAAATTACGTGGCATCTCACAAGCACGTTCCTTTAAGAAATGTGAAAAAAATCAGAAATACTGAGGATTTTTTTACCATAATTCGAAGTGAAAAACATTTATAACAAATTAAAAAACTACCACTTTCCCGTTTTTCCGGAACCAATAAAACAGTCACGTTAACAATTGAATACATTTTTGAAGATGCAAACTGTTCTGAAAAAATAAAAAAATTAAGAATTTCAAAGAATTCGGACAAAATTCTTTTTTTTTTTGATGCGAGGGTTTGCAAATCCACAGAATTATTTTCTGAATAAAAGTACTTAGAAGAAAGTATGTAGAAGTGATTAACTAATTTTAAACCATTCAGTCCTACTCTGAAAAAAACTTCGCCCGGAGGTAAAATAGGGAAATTTTGTATTTTTAAAAATAGTCACATAATTTTTGAAAAATTGTTAAAACCACAAAAAAACAAAATCTTAACAAGCATTATCCCGTCTAAAATGTGAAAGCTCCCTTTTTTGTATTTTTAAAAATAGTCACATCATTTTTGGAAAACTATTAAGATCACAAAAAAACAAAATCTTTAAAAGCCTTATCCCCTGTCTAAAATGTGAGAGCTCCCTTTTTCAATTCCCAAATTTTGGTTCATATTTTTTATGAAGGAGCCATCTTCTATATTTAATTTTAACATCTAATGCTAAGAAGCTAACGCTTCCGCTGGCAGTCCTGACGACTGCACCCCGGTTTTTTTGAATTTGACTATGTTTTATCCACTAAAAACTTTTTTAATAAGCAGTACTTCGCAAAATATGTAACAGTTTTGATTGGGTTATAAATCCATTTCACGAATGTATTTATGTTAGTAAAAATATCGGATGTAATTGAGGGTTAATTATATTGTGCGTGAATATTTTTTATTTTTTTAACTGTTTTTTATATTTAATTTTTATTTAATTTTAATAATAAAGAATAAAGAATATAAATTTTTCGTTATATTTAATTGTTTATTATTGTTAACATTGTAAATAAGAATAAAAGTCATTGATTAAGTAGGTTCTTTTTTACATATAAATGTTTACATATATAATTATTATTAACTAAAACTACATATCGTCGCAACAAAAACAGTTATGTGTTTTTCAGTAACTTTTCAGGAAAGCAAAAAAACTGATTCCTGGTGTCCATAGGCAATGTTTTGCAAATGTCATATTGAAATTAAATCATATTAAATTTCTATTTTTTTCCCCTCATTGCGATATGGTAAGCATTTGCGCCGTTTTAAAGCACATAGCTGTTTTTATACATAATTTTAATTCTTTTTCTTCATTTACTTTACGCTCTTCCTAGTCCTCCAATGTTGTAAAAATGCCAGTTTTTAATTTAGCCATAACACGGTATAACCAAATTAAGAAAAAATTTTTTCTAGAATACATAATTTCAAAAAATCATAATAGTGTGCACATGTAGCAATGCAATGCAGGTGGTCAGACCTCTATATCAAGTCGGAGTTCCGAGATCCAGACTTTTTAGTTTGCGATCACCTATTCGCCTATTACATCGTAAGTTCGAAACTAGAAAAAAATACCAAAATACACTTTCCTAATGCAAAATTTACCTCTGATTCCGAAAAAAAACTATAATTTTTGCGTGAAAATAGTGATTTTAATTTTTACACAGTTCTTTCGATTTCTGCAGGTATTTTAACTGTGATGATGTTTTAACTTTAATGATTGAAATGATCAAATTAATTTTTCAGAAAGGAACCAAGAAAGATCAGCGAAAAAAGACGTAAAATCTTTTCCTTTGTATCTGCTTTCCATGTCTTTGCACATCTGATGAAAATGCCTGACTAGCTCATCCGATTCAGAGGGTATTAGGATGCTCAAAGCATCCTAGCATCCGTCTAGATAACAGTGCAAAGAATGGATTTTCATAGACATGCGAAGTAAATTACATTTAATGCATCCAACAATCGCGTATAAGAACCACATAATTTTCTATGCGTTTTTTTCCTACGCTACTAACTGTTGTGTAGAAAACTGAACATCGAACTCATCGTCTTGTACAAGATTCCGAATATCAGGACCTTGTATTTTCTCTCTAAAATTATAGTTCTTTCCGGAATCAGCGATCAATTTTGTATAAGGAAAGTGTATTTTGGTATTTTTTATCGTTTCGAACTTAAGATGTAATAGGTAAAAAGTAGGCCTGTGCGAGTACTCGAATTTTCGAGTAACTTGGCTCGAGTCGAAACGACTCAGCTTTCATTTATCAGTGGAAATACCCAGTAGAAAATTGGCCTCAAAGTATTTATATGTCGCTGTCATCGTTCGCATATCTGGTAAAAGTAGCAGCTTTGCGCTTTGGTGTATTGTTGCGATATTTATATAATAAACCCCGATTTGTTCAAACGTTTAAAATGAGTAAGATTATGAATAAAAAAAATATTAAGGAATTATCTTGGACTTGGAAGATGTGAAGATCTGAAACACGAGTATCAGAGTTTATGAGTAAAATAGCCAGTCAATACTTTAATTTTTTTTTTTTTATAAAGGCTTGCAATTTTGATGATGTCACTTGTATGGGAGGTAAGTGGAGCTTTCTTTTGCCAAATTTCAAGCTCAGAGTGCATATTAAAAATAAAAACTTATGTGTATAATTTAAAGTCGTTATATAAATTTTTGTGGAATTTGAAGTGGTTTTACTATTTTTATAAAGTCATTTTATGGATGAGGAAGGCGTGGTTTTCAATTTTGCTCATTTTTTAACTTGATCTTTATAGCTTATTTTCGAATCACTACAAAAAGTCACTTAGAGGGAGGGGTAAAAAAAGATAAAACTCGGGCACTACATTACATTACATTACCAATTGGGGGGTAGAGGCGGTTTTGAAAATCACTACGTTAAGTAACGGAGTGGGGTGGAAGGTTTCAGATATTGTAACGTTGCCAAAAATTTAAAAAAAGTCGGAGAAATTCTGATATTCGTTGAAAAATAAAAATATCTCATTATTTGAAAAAATTGTCATGCGTACATCTTCATGTTGGACCATCTAAGTTGACGGTTTACTACTGACGAGTGTAAGCGCATTGTTTTTCATATGTTATGTTCATATAAATTATTTTTTTTAATATTTTTATTGTTTAATCTGAAACCCCTTCCCTTGCTTCGATTACCATATGCATGCTTTCGAAATATGCTTTCATTTTCTATTGGATTTTATATATATTAGAATGTTGAACACCCATCATACTTTGTCGCACTAAGCTTAAAAAGAAAATCGAAGAGTCGAAAAGCTACACTCTAAAAACAAACAAAAAAAAAAGATTTTGACGATGACATATTGTTTTCAAAAGCTGAATTGAAATAGCTTGATTTTATTTTATTATAAAAATAATTATAAACCTCAACTCCAGTTCACTTTTCTCATTAACTTCTTTCTCCCAACTCTATATATAAAAATAAGTTGGTCCGTCTTTTCTTTTGCAATATTCTACATTTTATCCGTCTGGTCGTATGTTTATGTTTTATAAACATAAACATACGTTTATAATTTACCGCAAGTTTGTGCCAATTGTGGTAAGTTTTTATCAATTAAACTAAAAAGAAATCAGCTTTAATTTTTTTATTTCCAATTTGCATAAAAATTTTTCTCAGTGCAAAGTGCACAAAACAATAGAGCTTCGAGTGTAGTGGTGCTCATACCCGCTCATAACTCATAGCTGATTACAGTGAAGTTTACAAATAAATCGCATATATTTCATATATGTAAGTTTAAATAATTTTATGTATGATAAATAAAATCTATAGCTTAACAATCATAAATAATGAAGGGGAAGTAACTAAAATTTGACATATATAAAAAACCTTCACTGTCAGTTTTTATATATATAAATACCTTTAAAGTGTTTCTTAGCAACATGTATGTGATAAAAAGCATAAAAATGTGTGCGTGAATTTTTCGATATTGCATTAAAATTTGAAAACGTATTAGTGCATTTTACTATTTATTGAAATCAAATGTATAATTATAATACAAATATTTTATTTATCTACTCGCATATGTATATTTGACACACTGTGCGATGCGTTCAAGGTTAAAATGAAAACTTTTTCCAATGAGTAACGAAATATCTGCTGAGTTCAGAGTTACGGAACAGAGGCTGCCATATTTCATCTGAAACATTATTCTTTAATTTTATTTTCGAATTAATTCAGAATTTCACTCATTCTTAAATTTTTCCTCTCTTTTTTGACACGGAGAAGTTAAATGAAATTAAAGCGGAACTTAAAGCAGACATCCTAAAAGAAAAATCTCTTGGAAATGTTTCTGATCAAATTTGTACTCCTATAGAGCGTAAGTATGTTTAAGTCCTGGTTGTTCAAACATAGCAATATTTTTTTAATGAACTAATATGCATATATGCCCAGCGCTTAAAAACTTATTTTGCCTTTGAATTTACTCTTACAGCGCTGAATAAGGAAGCATTTAATTTTTGGAATTTTCTAAGGGTACCCCACATCAGAACACAAGACAAAAGTGAGAGTATCGCTTAAAACATTGACCAGGAATTGGTTCTATACAACTATTTGCCACGAATCGATCCTGGTAAGCATTCGATGCTATGGTGGCAAAAGGAAAAACCGAAACGTTCACACCTTTAATCCTACATTAAAATATCTACCTATCCCATGTACGTCAGTCTAGAGTGAGTGGCTTTTTTCTTCAGCTGGTGATATTGTCAATGAAAAACGGTCATCTCTTCTACCACAAACTCTATTAAGTTTGACATTCTTGCATAAAAATCTTTAGTTTGATATCTTTGAAATTTATATTCGATACTTTAAAATAATAACAAAATGCATGTGTACAAATTTACTTATAATGTCTTCCTTTCTCTCTCATTCTTTTGACTTTTTATTTAATACAACACTAAGAATAAAAACTAGTGTCTTTGGATGCCTCGATTTAAATTCTCTACAATACAAATAATAAATATTCACAGAGAAGTGGCAACGTTGTTCCATTCGTTGAGCCGTTTTAGTAACATGGTACCGAGATGATAGAGAAAAGTACCCAGTTGAAAATGTATTGTTAATTTATAAAAATAGAACCATCATTTAAAAATCCTTAATGTTTACCGCAATGTTACCCATCCATTTTTTAAGTTCTTCCACTTTAAACAGAACATATCGTTTTTTATAATTTGACATAACTGATTCTTTTTGAATATATAATACATATTAGAGCCCTGCATGAATATATTCATCAAGTGATTTATGTTTCTCGAATAAATGTAAACAACAGGTTGTGTACAAGGTTGATTAATAAGGTTGTCGCAGGGCTAATCGCACTCTCTTCTCAGTACCCATAATTGTCAAAACCAGCCAATTTTGCGAATGACTACGAAAGAAAAACAGATGATAAAAGAGAGCACTTGCAGATTTTCTATGAGCTGTCAACTTCGATTTGACAATTATGGGTACTCGCTCTCTTCCTTGCGACAACCTTATAAATCAACCTTGGTTGTGTAGTACAGATAAAATCTGCGCAAGAGAATAACTACTTATTTGTTCTCTGTTCTCTTTCCATGCACTCTTGCAATGAACTGATCTTGCGAGCTACGCGTTGTTTCAGTTTTTTCTCTGACTTCAGGTGTCGACGTTTGGCTTTCGATATATGGCCCTTAATATTTTGTTTTCAAGTATCTTGGCTTGGTTTTCATACTTGGCTTTCATCCTTTGATTGAATGGAAATACAAATTTGTGGAATTTTTTACCTTTGTCGCTAGTCATAAACAGCTTTAAGTGTTCTCGTAATTTGCATAAAATGTCCTAAAAATTAAAGTTTATTTGAGGATTAAATCGAAAAGTATGTCTCTCTACAAAATGAGATCGCAAAAAAGTAAAAACCAATAAAAAGTTGTAATTATTTATGTCTTTCATGTTCCATTATTTATATCCTCCTTTAGTTTCATTAAAAATTAATTTCTACTGGGTATGTATTATTAAGAGTGAAAATGCAAAAAAAAAATTCAAGATACTCGATAGTTCCTCGAGTTAATCGATAATTCCTCGAGATACTCGAATTTCGAGTTATTCGAAAAACTGAATTACTCGAATCGAAAATCGAGTCGAATTGCACTACTCAACTCGACTCAAACTCGAAGCAACTCGCACAGGCCTAGTAAAAAGGTGATCGCAGCTTTCAAATTTGTAAAGGTCTGGATCTTGGAACACCGACGTGATCCAGAGGTCCGAACCCCTGCATTGTACTCCTGCACGTTCGCATAATCATGATCTTTTGGATCTATTTTCAAAAAAATTTTGGCGGTCACACCGTGTAATTAGACTTAAATTTGCAGAAATATCTTTTCAGATAGGGGTAATTTTTATCTGAATACTTTTGTTAACGGTCAAATTCCACTTGCATGCGATCAAATGGAAAGTTAAATCTATGTCGTATAACCTACGGTATGCACGTAGCATACATGGGCATTTTCCATTACCATTAAATTTCCATTACCACTATCCACCTAGTGGTAGTCCAAATTAAAATTGCATTGGTATCAATATGCAATGGTAATGGAAGAAAAAATGCCATTATCATTAATATGTAATGGTAATGGAAAAAAATTGCATTACCATTAATATGTAATAGTAATGGAAGGAGAAATTGCATTACGATTAAAATTTAGTGGCAATGAAAAATTTTAATGAAAATTTAAAAAAATTGGCATTACCACTAAATTTTTAATGGTAATGAAAAATAGTATAAAATTTAGTGGTATACCATTAAAACTTAGTGGTAATGAAAAAATTTAATGGAAAGACATTCGTTTTCATTACCATTAAAAACTTAGTGGTAATGCAAATTTTTTTTACCACTAAATTTTTGTGGTAATGCAATTTTTCTTCCATACTAGTGATAATGAAATTTTTTTCCATTGCAATTACATATTAATCGTAATGCATTGCCATTACATATTAATGGTAATGGAAATTTCATTTGCATTACCACTAGGTGAATAATGGTAATCTATATGTTTATTCCTGCAAGGGTCCCCTTATTCCAGCAAATCTACAAATGCTACAACACTTTATATATCATTACAAAGGTCTTGAGGTGTAGGTAAGCAGAAAATTATTAGATTTTTGAAAAGTGATAACATTTAGCAGATATGAGAGTTTAAAGTTGAAAAAATGGTAGAAAGACTTAAGACACGAACTCGCTTCAATGTGAATGAGAAAATTCCAAAGCGAAGTAGGAAAGTACACCTGATTTTCGGGGCGTTATCACTTGTGATATTTTTAATGCACTAATAATTCAATGCATTATGACCATCTATGGTACGTAGATGTTTCCCAATTATTTTTTACATACAAATTAATGTACACGCATTTGCTTCGCCTGCGATCAAAAACAGTTATAAGCAAGAGAGGGAACACCCGTTTTTTCAGACCATTCAGAAATAGCTGTTTTTGATGACTTCTAAACCAAACCTGTGAACTGAACCAAAACCAGAACTGTGTGCTATAGTGTTAATAAAATATGCAATAAAAAAAAAATTTCACAAAAAACACATAACTGTTTTTGTTGGCGCAGCGACGATATGCAAAATGGAATTGAGGTGAAGTGAAGATTATATCGTAGTTTACAGTACTTTTGGTTTTAATTATAAAACATATAAAAATTATTCTATTTTTTCTTTTGCACAGTTCTTAATTATACGTTCGAAATGTAAATGTAAAAAGTAGCCAAAAATTCTAAGTGGGCCCAACAAAACAGCATGAAGAATATTCTGAAAAAAATTTCCCCAACGGAATAGTCCTCCACCCAATAAGGTCAGCATCCAGCTCTCAGCACCTAGTATCGAAATGAAATTACCTTGCTGAAATAATGAAAATAATCAATAAACTATATGAGGCTAACTTAACTTAATAAAACTTACTAATGCGTCATCCAAAATTTGTTTCGCCACCTTTTCCGGTTTCGCTAAACCACCACCACCGGATATAATTTTTGTCTCAAGGGGCTTTGTTTTTTCTTCGTTTTCAAATCCTGGAGTATTTGTGTCAGCAGGTAGGGCCAGTGTTATAGATACGCCCAAATGCCGTGATTCCATTGCGATGGTCTCCGCCATACCACGCAGTGCAAATTTTGATGCTGCATACGGTCCATAGCCGTAAATTCCGAGCATAGCTGCTTGCGAAGCAGTCACAACAATGATACCTTCACGAGCTTTCTTCATTTTTGGCAAAACAAAACGTGTGCAATTGTATGATCCAAAATAATTGACTTCCATTAATTTACGTGCATCTTCCACACTTATATCTTCGAATACTCCACAGATTGCTAAACCAGCGCAATTAATTAACATATAAATTTCACCAACATTTTGTTCGACTTCAGCGAAAGTTTGGGCAACATCCTCATAGCTAGATGAAATATCCAAGCAACGATACTGAAATTTTTGATTTGGAACTTGCCGTATCACCTCCATTAAGGCCACAGCTCCACCTAAAAAAGTAGAGTAACATTTTGAAAACCTATTAAAATAATTATATAATTATAATTAATCGGCGGCTGTAGCATACTGGTTGACTATGCAATAGAACCCAGGTTCAAATCCCATATATTACAGAATGCTTTTCCAATTGAATTAATTTTTCTACTAGGGCGTCCCATCTCTGAAGACAATGGCAAGCCTCAGAGAGTAAAAAATACCATGAAAAGCTTCTAGAGAACAAAAGCCGTTCGGAGTCAGCATAAAGCTTGTAGGCCCAGTTCTCGATTTGTGTTCAAATATTTCACAACATAAACAACACAGTTGATCATAAGGAGTTCGGTCAAAGTCCTTTCAAGGGCTGGAATGGCCATTTTGTTTATAATTAACAATTCAGGGGTTTTTTTCAGACACATCCAGTACTCAGACAGCTCCAATAAGAGGATAACTATTGTATCAATAAGGATAATTGTTTTCGTTATAATAAACCCTTTCTATTAACAGAATATCAGTCAGTACCGTAATTTTAGTGCCGTGAATATCTGAATGAATTTATTTTGTAAAGTGATCACTACATATTTTGTTATTGTTTTTATTGTGTTTTTGTCCATTAATTCCATGAATCTTCTTGAAGTTTTCTACTGAACGACTGAGCGCTAGATGAAGCCTTTATCAAAAGTAGCATATGTACAAAAATTATAAATTGTTACTACAATTTTAGAAGTTTAAGTTTTATTTCAAAAATGTTGGCACTTTCATCGAACGTAGTGGATTAATGATAAGGCCCAATATGTCACGGTTTGCTCCGATTTCATTGTCAAACTACTCAAAATTATGAGACACACACCAAGAGAAAAATGGATTGCTGGCACAAGTTTAAAAAAGGTGATTTCAGGAAAAACTCATTTGGAAATGGTTCCATATAAAATTAGATCTAGCAAAATGAGTCCCGACAAATGTATGTAAACTTTCATCCCTTTGCTATGTTCTGTTCAAATAAAAATAAAAACAAATGATTTAGGAGAAAGTCAATAAGCTAACACAGGAGAAAATTTTTAAATACAATATTAAAGATGTGGTTATACATTTTTTTACGATATATGCGATGTATATGAGATGTATACATTAATTAACACGAAGGGATTATTAATATGTTTTCTGCCCAAACTTATATAGACTGAACTTCAATCAAATGTTCTTACTTAGCATCTTATAATCACGTGCAATGACAGTCACATTAGCACCCTTCATTGCGCACTCGACAGCTAGGCAAAGACCAATTCCTTTGGATCCTCCAGTGATGACGACGTGACGACCAATAATTACTTTTGGCTTCTTTCTCATTACAAAAAGGATAACTAAAATGTGAGCTAGTGCGGCTGCGGCGATATAAAACCCAATCTCCCATGATATCATATTTATAAAATGTTCCACAATTGTAGAAAAATTACTCAATTATTTTATTTACAAGAGCTTAAACTTCTGACGTTTATCTAACATTGATAGGCAACCGTAAGAAAGATTGCCTCAACACTATTGTTAATAGCCAAATCAGAACTGAAATTAAGTCAATAATAACTCGACTACGCACTAACCAAGAAAAACATTAGAAAATAATTTAAAAAAGTAAAAATTATACACGGCCACCAAGTGAAAATAAACTTTTTGCTTTTTAACCAGATACAGTAGTAGATAAATGAGTGAGCATCTAGAAAGTTCCCTTTTCCATCTCACCACTTTATAAAACATATGGTTATACTTGAAAAACTCGAAGAATATTAAACAGTGGCCTAGAGTGCTGCCATGAAGCACTGCCAGATACGGCGATATCGGCTGAGTTCTTAAATGCATTTATGTGCCCTATTCCACACAACAAGTTTTCTTCAAAGCAAGTCGAGTTTGTGGGATAACGGAACATAAGGAAATGGGAAGGAACAGACTTGAATGTACCATCAAATTTTTGTTCTATTTCACTTGTACACATAATCTTTTTTTTGTGTAACTCTTTCTTATTCTTTCGGACTTGATCGTCAACATAGAAATAAAACATAAGGAAGTGCTGTTGCGCTCACATACACTGTACGTGTACTGAGGCATTTTTTCAGAAGTCAGTGCTCGAAATTTGTGACATTTGCGCTTGCCGAGCAAAACAAAACAAATTTATAAGCTATCGGATCTGTCAAAGCACAAGCTTGACTTCAGGGACGCATTCATTTTTCATGGTGTCATATTTACAGGGCGCCTTTGTTATCACGAGCAAATTAATAATACATTTTTTTTTATTTTTCTGATTGGAATTGCATATCGTCGTTTGGCGTGCAAAATCGCGTATCCGCTACTTGCACATACACACACACACACACGGTGATACTAAAATTTCACAGGAGTGCAGAAAAACTGCTTTCATTTAAACTATTGAATGGATTTTCAACTCAACTAAAAACATTTATTGAAGATTATATACTTGCTTTGTTCTGAAAACAGCATTTAATGAAAAAACCGCTCTTTATAAATTAAAATCCAAATTTCAATGTAGGCCTTTTTGCAATATACGCGGTATTGCAAGTGGCTGATGAGTGGTATTGCACGCTCAACGACGATATGCAATTCCAATCAGAAAAATTGAGCCGAGCAGTAAGTATCAACCGAATACGGCCCTGAGTGAATGTTGCTGTTTAGTGTAAACATACACCAGTAAGAAAAATGCCTCACTTTTATTTCAGAACGCCACTTCCTTATCTCTTAGTTCTATGATCGTCAACTCTTGATCATGATATAAGAACCCAGGTAGCATTGATCAAAATACAATGATAAGGTAGGGCCGCTTCGTTGAGTGCTCTCACGCGTTAACGAAGAGTGGATAATGAGAAGCAAGATATATGTCAAAACGAAGAATTTCGTAGAAATTGCAAATGACGAAAATATTTAATGCTTCCAAGTTGCAAACAGTGCGGTCGACGGTGTTGAATTTGTGCTAATTTGAGTGAAAATATTATAAAAAAAGTGTAATCAAAACTATAAAATGTGAAAGAAGTCTTAAAATTGCAAAAAAAACCTGTAACAGTTTTAACCTAAAAACAACTGCGAAACGTGAGCATAAAGAAATTCGCGATAAACAGCTGATTTTGACATCTATCTCGCTTTATTCTGCTTTCCACTCCATTCCTCTCCGAGTCAGCCCTACCTTATAATTCTACCATGGCATTGATAACTGTTGATTTTCTCTTCTAAAGACATACCATAAGTTGTCAAAACCAGCTGTTCAAGCAACGCAGCTAAGAGTGAAGCTAATGAACATAAACCCATGGGCTGCATTCAGCGGAAAATTAGCTACGTAGCTGTTGAACAACTTTCAGGCTCAATGGTATGTAGCATAATGGACCCACACAATATGTTCCCTGAGCGGTTACCATTAATATAACACGAAATTTGTTAATGAAAATATATTTAATTTCGGTTATATGCATGTGCAGCTGCTAAGGTTGTTCTGTTGCTGCACTTATACATTTTCAACAATTTTTATGTTTTCACTAATTAACACTAAAATATAGTGTTAAATATATAAATATATTAATAGTTTATTATATTTACAATGAAACAAAACTTGGTAAATATTTGTACGTGAATAAAAAAATGTTTGGTTAATTGCAAACTCTAAAAAATATGGCAGATTGTGCTCGCTCTCTTCTTTGCAATGATATAATTATACTTGCTGCTTAATAACATGGAATTAACAAATTATTTAACTTTCTCTAATAATCACTCACTATTATTGCAATACTCACTATTAATTAATCTATCTATATATATAAAAATGAATGTATGTATGTGGGTATGTGGGTATGTGGATATGTGTGTATATCACGTATAAACTCCAAAACCACGGAACCAAACTTTATGAAATTTTTAGGGATACTGAAGCAACATTCTGGAAGTGTTCCTGTGAAGTTTGGTGTTGGTTGGCATCCACATGATGCAAAAGTGTATGGTTGAGGATATCATGAAATTTCAGGTCAATCGGACTAACCGTTTGGAAGATACAGGAAAATTAAAGTTGCAAATGTACCCGTGGGCTCTACGATCGACACAACGGTTAATAGTTTATTATATTTACAATGAAACAAAACTTGGTAAATATTTGTACGTGAATAAAAAAATGTTTGGTTAATTGCAAACTCTAAAAAATATGGCAGATTGTGCTCGCTCTCTTCTTTGCAATGATATAATTATACTTGCTGCTTAATAACATGGAATTAACAAATTATTTAACTTTCTCTAATAATCACTCACTATTATTGCAATACTCACTATTAATTAATCTATCTATATATATAAAAATGAATGTATGTATGTGGGTATGTGGGTATGTGGATATGTGTGTATATCACGAATAAACTCCAAAACCACGGAACCAAACTTTATGAAATTTTTAGGGATACTGAAGCAACATTCTGGAAGTGTTCCTGTGAAGTTTGGTGTTGGTTGGACAGGGGGGCGTGGTACCTCCCATACAACCCAAATTGGCTCTATCGCCCACAAACAAAAAAAAATGCTGGGTTAGGTTAGGTATGAAGGGTCGTGCACCGTTACCGGCGCTTCCGCGGGGGCCTATAGGTCCATTACGAATCCCTTTTTATAGTTGTGGTACCAAGTTAAACCATTGTTCCGATTTGTTCCTCAAACCATCCTGTGCTTTTTATGAACCTCCAGATGTCTAGCAGTGGTGTGTTCACCAACTCTTCCAAGTCTTTGAAAAATCTGTTCCCATTGACATTCGCATAGTAGGTGAGTTATTGTTTCTATTTCCTCCGGGTCTTTGCAGCTCCGACAAAAGTCTGGCGCTGTTATACCTATTCAATTGGCCATTACCCCAATGGGGCAATGACCCGTTAGAACTCTAACAAGGATCCGGATTTCCCGTTTGACCAAAAGCAGAAGGCTTCTAGTTCTTTTCTCATTTAGCTCAGGCCAAAGCCTTCGAGATATGTTGCAGTCACCTCTGGAAGCCCAGTTTGTGTTGGCAATATCTCTGGCTTTTAGTTCTATACTCCTTTTGACGACGCCTATTGGAATGTGCACATCTGTGTCAGCTCTGTTTGTACTTGCGGTTACTCCACGCCTTGCCAGTTCATCTGCTGCGTCGTTCCCTTCAATATTGCTATGTCTGGGAACCCAGCAGAGAGTGACGTTGTGGGTATTGCAGATACTGTTCAGTGCAAGTTTACAGTTTTGCACCGTTCGAGCCTTCGTCGTTTTACTGTTCAGTGTTTTGATGGCCGCTTGGCTATCCACAAAAATTACTACCCTTGTGGGGGTAATATTTTTCCTGTAAATGGCCCGTGCAGCTTCTTCAATAGCATCTATTTCTGCCTGAATAACGCTACAGTAATCCGGGAGTTTGTAACACTCTTTGATTTGTAGCGTTTCGCAGTATACACCCGATCCAGTTCCGTTTTCCATTTTGGAACCATCAGTATATAAATGGAGATTGCCGTAGGATTCTACAGCCGTTTCTTCCCATTCTTGTCTGCTGGGAATGGATATGGTGTATTCTGTACCGAATCTTACACTGGGTATGATATAGTCGGTTGCTCTTTTTGATTCCTCGGTTCCAAAGAGATTTAGAATAGATGCGTGTCCGAATGTGCTGCTTTTCCAGGCTCGTGATTCGTTGAGGCGAATCGCGCTCTTGGTCGCCGAACATTTAAGGAATTCTTGTATGGAAAGAAGATTTAGCATCATATCTAGACCCGCCTGTGGCGTAGATCTCATGGCTCCTGTTATTCCTATGCACGCTAACCTTTGAACTCCTGTTAGGAAGCTAAGGTAGCTTTTTTTATGCGTTATCATCCACCATACGAGAGAACCGTAGGCAAGAATGGGTCTCACGATCGCTGTATACATCCAGTGGATTATGTGCTGTCGCAGTCCCCATTTCCTGCCAAATGTCCTCTGACAAGCGTACAAAGCGCACAGTGCTTTTTTCCTTCTTTCCTCTGTGTTGCGTTTCCAGCTCAGCTTGTTATCAAGGATAATTCCAAGGTATTTGGCTTCAGTGGAAAGCTTCAGAGTTACTCCGTTAAGTTTCGGTAATGTGAAACTTTCTATTTTTCTTCTTCTTGTGAACAGAACGAGTTCGGTCTTTACTGGGTTAACACCAAGTCCATTCGATTCTGCCCACCGCGATAGCTTCTTCAATGCCGCAGACATTAGTTCGCTAATTGTTTGCAGGTATTTTCCGCATATTAGGATGGCAACGTCATCGGCATAGGCTACCACTTTTGTTCCTCCAGTTGTGAGTGTAGTGAGAATTTTGTTAACCACAATCAGCCAGAGAAGGTGGGATATGACTCCTCCTTGCGGTGTGCCTCTTGTGGCTTCTTTCCTCACAACGCTCATTCCCATTTGTGAGCTTATACGTCTGCTATTGAGCATTTTATAAATCCACTGGGTTAACTCCTTTGTCTACTAAAGCATTTCTTATAGAATTTGTATTTACATTGTTAAATGCGCCTTCGATATCTAAAAACGTTGCTAAAGTATATTCTTTGTGATGAAGGGTTCCTTCTATGACCGAAACCACCTCATGCAGTGCCGTTTCTACCGATTTACCCTTAAGGTAGGCATGTTGTACACTACAGAGATTATTATCGTTCACAGATTGTCTTATGTGAAGATCTATTATTCTCTCTAGCGTTTTCATCAAGAACGATGAGAGACTAATAGGCCTATAATCCTTTGGTGCTGAGTGTATCGGTTTCCCAGCTTTAGGAATGAAAACAACTCGCACTTCTCTCCAAATTTTTGGAACATATCCTGTCTTGAGGCAGCCGGTGAAGATTGCTATAAGCCAGGGCATGATGCTATGAAGGGCATGTTACATCATGGCCGGTAGGATACCATCTGGCCCCGCAGATTTGTAGGGTTTGAAGGATCCGATCGACCATTCTACAGTTGACCTTGTAATAATGTTGGGGAGTTCTTGTAAAGGTTCTGGCATTGTTATTTCCAAGTTGTTGTTAGCATCGTTTTGATACGGTTCTGTACAACCTGGAAAGTGAGTTTCCATGAGTAGCAAGAGCGTTTCTTGGCTGGATTCTGTCCAGGATCCGTCGGACCTCTTAAGGTATCCCGGGACCGTTGGGTCTTTGGATAGCGTCTTTCGAAGTCTGGCGGCTTCACTGGTATCCTCAATGGACTCGCAAAATTTTGTCCAAGATGTTCGCTTAGCTATTCTTACATCCCTAGTGTAAGCATTTATCATGGATCTGTAGATTGTCCAGTCCTGCTCTAGTTTGCTTAAGATGGCCTTCCGGTGAAGTTTTCTAACCTCTGATCGCCTCTTTTTGAGGTCGCTGGTCCACCAACTCGCATTTGCAGGTTTGCGACTTCGAGACTTTGGGCAGAACTTCTTGAAAGCCTGGTTCATTTTTCCCGTTATAAACTCGACTGCATTGTCAATAGATACATCGGTTGGGAGGTATTCTGTGTCAGGGTATGCAATATTTCTGCTTATCCAGACTGAATACCTTTCCCAGTTAGTTTTTAATGGGTTCCTAAAATGTTTCTTTAATTGGGGATCGTAGTCAATAGTAAAGAGAATCGTAAAGTGGTCGGAAAACGACTCCTTCTGTGACACCTCCTAGTTATCGACTATAATCTGTTCGGAGTTACTAGCTAAAGTAAGATCGATTACCTCTTCCCTGACTCTATTCTGAAATGTTGGCCTATTGCCCCTATTGCATAGAATAAGGTCTGTGGTAAGGATAAATTTAAAAATAGACCCACCCCTTTTGTTGATGTCTTTACTGCCCCTTTGCGAGTGATGGGCGTTAGCATCACAACCGGTGACCAGAAATGCCCTGCTTGTGTTAGTATGTTCTGCTAACTCGCAGACTGTTTGCACTGGTGGGTTCGCCTCTTCATAGGGCATGTACGCAGAGCAAAGGATCAGTTTTGCTGACCTTGTTTCTACGCTGGTTGCCACTACGTCTCCGTTGCTGAATCTAGGGAGAAAAAACATATTAATAGATTTTTTCGCAATTATACAGCTCCTTAACTTACCTTCATTTGTAGAGTGAAACAGGTTATATTGTTTCGACCCTAGGCCTTGGATCTTGTTGTTGGTGATCCAAGGTTCCTGGATGAGGGCCACATCTACATTCTCCTCGGACATGCACAGCATCAAGTTGTCGGTCGCTGCCTTACAGTGATGCAGGTTGATTTGCATCACTTGCAGCTTCCTCCTCCTCTCAGCTATTGTTGGTTCAGCCTCTTCACCTTAATGGATCCGAGGCCGAATTTGAGCATGTCCGACTGCTAAAAATGCTTTAAATCAGACGGCTTTTGGTCACTGGCATATGATCACTGTCGGCAACTGTTAAAAATGGGCGTGGTCACACCACATCTACGCATACTTCTTCGAAATCATGCTTTTTCCTGAGTTGTACATGTTTTAATAGTAACACTTGATATGCAGGTGCTCTAAGTGGCAGTCAATATATATATATAAAATTTGCCATGGCCACTTGTACCACCCACAAATAAAAAAAAACCCAAAATGAAATGGCCAATTTCAGCCCTTGAAAGGACCGAGCTTCTTATGGTCAATTGTGTTGTACGTGTTGTGAAATGTTTGAACACAAATGGTCGAGAACTGGACCTACAAGTTTTATGCCGATTCCGAATAGCTTACGTTCTCAAGAAGCTTTTCATGGCAGTTTTTATTCTCTGAGGTTTGACATTGTCCGCAGAGAGGTGACGGCCGAACAGAAAAATTAATTCAATTGAAAAACTTTCCGTGTCAGGTGGAATTCGAACCTGGGTTCTATGGCATACACGCCACGCACCTCAACCAGTACACCACGCAATATTTTGAAATATGCTCTAAAAATCGAGTTTTTTACAAAAATATTACTGGTGTGGTAGTTAAAAATAACAAACGGTCAGAAATAATACTAATGAAAAAGTAATAATAGTAATGAAAAGTAAAAATTGAGTTTTTTATAAAAATATTAATTAATATTAATTTAATAATATTATTAAATTGGTAGTTAAAAATAACAAACGGTCAGAAATAATACTAATGAAAAAGTTCTTCTGTCCAGTCTGCACCAATAAATGTTCAAATTTTTCAGTCGGACGAGAGATAATGCAGATTTTCATTATTTTTTTTAAATTTTGTTAAATTACTTTCACTAAAATTCAAATTAAAATTTTTTTTTTTATTTTGCCATGTTACTTTTAATAAAATAAATTATCTATTGATGATAAAATACAGTGTAAAGTGAAGAACTAAATTGAATAAAATTACAAAAAAGTTTACAAATTTTTTACAATTTATTTGACTTAAAGTAGTATAGAAAAATGTTCGTTTGAATTTTAGTGAAAATAATATGAAAAAAGTGTTAACAATCCATAAAAATGCGCATTATCTTTGGTCCAATGGAAAAAATTTAAGATTTTTTGATGCAAAAGATTTTTTCCAATACTTTTATTTCTGACCGTTTGTTTTTTTTTTTTTAAATACCATACCAGCCAATATTTTAAGTCGAAATATTTTGGGGATCATCATAACATACGCCATGGATTATTTTAAAGAACCGGACTGAACAATTTTTTTTCCTAAAGAGTGTGAGGCGACTTAATTCAAATACGTATGTGGGTATATGTGTTAATCACGTGAAGACTTCGAAACCGCTAAGCCAATTTTTATACCAAAGCCTGGAGAGGGTTCCTGTGAAGTCTGGTGCCGATCGTAAAAGGCACCTTAAATACACCTAAAATTTTCGATATCAAACAGTTTTGGAATTATAGGTCGCATAGCCTCGGAATTCAGTATTTGACCTCAATTTACACATGCCTTTCCACAGGTAACATTTTATGGGTGTGGACGAGGAGCGTGGTACCTTTCCGCACCCAAAACTTTCGATATAGCTTTCGAAAGAAGCCACACATCAATGAAACTCGGTACGAACTTAATATAAAAGCATGGCTTCACTAAAGCTGCGCCCTCTTTTAGGGGATAAGCACTGAGCGCAGCGAAGCGCGCCGTGTGTAAGCTAGTAATAAAATAAATAGGAACTATTTTAAAAGCAAGTGTTTCTTCTTTGCAAACTCTGAAACATAAACGATAGCGAAAACATAAACTATAGGCCTGTTTGCCCTGTGTCCACATGTGCCAGTAATAACTTGAAAGTATAGAATATATATTATCTTCGAAAAAGTTTGAAGTTAACTCGGTACGAACTTAATATAAAAGCATGGCTTCACTAAAGCTGCGCCCTCTTTTAGGGGATAAGCACTGAGCGCAGCGAAGCGCGCCGTGTGTAAGCTAGTAATAAAATAAATAGGAACTATTTTAAAAGCAAGTGTTTCTTCTTTGCAAACTCTGAAACATAAACGATAGCGAAAACATAAACTATAGGCCTGTTTGCCCTGTGTCCACATGTGCCAGTAATAACTTGAAAGTATAGAATATATATTATCTTCGAAAAAGTTTGAAATTAGCTGCAAGTTGCTACAGCGTCCACATGTGCAAGTGGAAGTTCTTTTAAAAATGTCGTCGAATGCGAAGGTTATCCCTGAAATTGTAGTATTGCTTGAAATGAAGAAGTTAGAAAGCAAGGAAAAAATGTATACATGTTGCTTCTTCTATATACAGGGTTGTCCATATTCAAAGCGCCCATTTAATTTTTAAATAAATAAAAGAAACCACAATTTTTTGTCTGTTCGTCATGAATATCATTTAATTGGGTTCAAGTAGATTTGCTTACATCATTTCTTGAATATGATATCTTGTAAATGGTCGCCATTGGCCTCTACGACATATTGTGCCCGTTTTGCAGCATTTTCCATGGTTTTCTTCAACATTTCGATGGAAATGGCGGTTATTTCTTGACGGATGTTGGTTTTCAGCTCTTCTAGGGTCTTTGGCTTGTTGACGTAAGCCTTTGATTTCAAATAACCCCACAAAAAGAAGTCTGGAGGCATTAAATCTGGAAGGCGCACTTTTCACTTTATTTATTTTTTTGAAAGCACGTTGAGTTTTCACTATTGACTTGTTTTGTTGAATGTAAATTTCAACAATTTTAGAGCTTTCGCGTGGCGTGTACTGTTCCATTGTACTTTCCACTGCGGAAAGTTACAGTTACAGTTACGCCAGATGGGCGCTTCGAATATGGACAACCCTGTACTTGAGGAAATCCTGGAAAAATCCGCAAAAGTACAACATAAACATCACTTTTATGTCCTTTTCTGAAATTTACTTGCAGCAAGTGACAAATTCACTGCTTAGGAAATTACAGTGCAAATAGCGCTGCAAGTAGGCTGCAAGTCTGAAAATGTGAGTGTGTTAGTAAAAATGTTTGGATGTATTGAGTTTTTCAAACATTCACTTGCACGTGTGGACGCTAGGTTAGGTACTTGATTGTAGTAACTTACAAGCTGCTCACTCTCTCAAATCACTCTCTCGAACAGGTTTGAAATGAAAAAATAAGTAATTTTCGTACTGTAAATTTCGTAATTTCACAATTAATTTTTCTTTATGCTTATGATGCTTATACATATAGGTTTTAATGAAAAATAAAATAGGGCCTTTAAGAGTTTATTCATGTTAATAATATCAAATTAAATATATATATTACTAACGCCAAAAAATTATAAGATTCAATTAAATTTGTATTGTATTGTATTATTGTATTTGTTCGTTAATTTTTTTCTTTTTGTCCAAGTTATAACAAGACGAATTCTTCACTCTTAAATCAACGTTTGTGTGCTCAAAATGCCTCTGATTTTTGTTTTATTTAACTTTATTTGAAAATGCCAAAGATTAGTCTCCTCTTCTGATTGAATAAACTGTTTTCCAGTAATATTCAATTTCTACTTATTCTTCTGAATCACTGAAAAGATAACCAAAATCTAAATTTAAAACTTCAGAATCAAGACTTCGTTTTCTAAAACCAGATTAGGATATAGCTTGAGCAAATCGGCAAGTATTTTTAAATGTTAGTATATCTATTGGACTTATCGCATTTAATAATTGCTCTAACATAAATTTTACCTCAACACCCAAATATAGCTGCTCCAAGCACAAAAATCAAATTTGAATCTGAACTAAAATCTCAAATTTTAAATAATAAAGGAAAAGTGATTTAACAAAAAACCGTTATTTTTACAAAAAATTTAAAGAAAAACGTCAGATCATAATTGTAGCAAAAAAAAAGTCGAAATGAGGATAAATCGTCAATAATACCAACCCTCCTCTATTCAGCCCAAAAGTCGTATAACAGCTACTTAGCAAGTTTTCCGCTGAATGCAGCCAATGTGAATTAAACACAGCTAATAATGAACGTTCACTTTCTTGGTATTTTTTTTTTGACATCTTATGGTATGCCAAGGAACTGTCACTTCTACCTTTATTCTTGTATCATGCTCTTGATGTGTGTAAACTGAATCGTCAAGTTTAAAAGGTAATGTCAAAAACTTGACCACCAAGTCTTCACGAGTGGAAACCGGGACTATGCAAAGACCCCATTTACATCGAGCAAGACTTGAAGTCAAGTTTTTTGACGTTCTCTTTTGAACTTGACGAAAGCTTTCACATTGGCCAAGACTTCAATTCAATTTCTTGTCTTCTTTCCTTGTTTTCTTTAAAATAAAGCGAGATAGGTAGCAAGCAAACTGAAGCAAACTGAATTTTAATACATTTCAATTAGCTTATTGTTCCACTTAAATGACATTTTTGGCTATGAAAATCTATTATTATTAAAAATATCTACAAAAACTCATTAAATAACTCACACAAATTTTACTGCAACTAAAGTTTAACAAACTCACATTGATATGCGAAAAATAAAATAAAAGGTACTGTCAACAATGCGAAAATAATAAAAGGAACACGAACAAATTGCCGGTACAGCTAGACCCCTTTTACATTGATCAAGACTTGAAGTCAACTTTTTTTGACGTTCTCTTTTGAACTTGACGAAAGCTTTCACATTGGTCAAGACTTGAATTCAATTTCTTGTTTTCTTTCCTTGTTTTCTTGAAAAATAAAGTGAGATAGGTAGCAAGCAAACTGAAGCAAACTGAATTTTGATAAATTTGCATTAGGTTTGTTCCACTTAAACGACATTTTTGGCTATAAAAATATATTATTATTAAAAATATTTATAAAAACTTCATTAAATAACTCACACACAAATTTTACTGCAACTGAAGTCTAACAAACTCACATTGATATGCGAAAAATAAAATAAAAGGTACTGTCAACAACGCGAAAATAACAAAAGGAAGACGAAAAAATTGCCGGTACAGCTTCAAGTTTTTTCTCCCTTCCGACGCTTCCGATGTGCAGCGAACTGCCAACAAGCTCTGAAACTTGATTTCAAGTGTTTATCAATGTAAAAGGGGGCTATTGAGAGAAACTGGTGTAATGCCGCCCTCGCCACATCGGCTTTGTCGACGATTTAGAATCATTCCTTATTTCACAGCTTATCGTTGCAGTAACAATCAATGTGTTTAGTTGATAAAGCGTTCTTAAAAATAATAAGGGAATTCACTTTACTGCTGAAATCTCAGAAATCTGAAATTTCCGACGTGTTGAAGTGAGCGACAGTTTTTAATGTTTCGTTTTTTTCACATGCATCTGTCAACCTTAAAATCGCCATCGCTTCATTTCGTTAGTCATGCGATGCATGTCAGCAGACAGTCTCCTTGTCGCATGTACATATACCATTTATGTTCTTAATACTTTAACAATTTTTATAGTGACGATCAAAATTATAAATCAATTAGAAGAAACTAATTGAATTGCAATTTCGTTTTAAATTGCATACATTTCATTTCATGTAGGCGAGATTTAACAGAATTGCTCTTATTCTAATAGGGCCGGTCACATTATCAAATCTTAAATCCAACAAGTCATCAAAAAATTTGACCAACAGAAATATATATGGAATTTGACGAAAAATTTGACATGTGAACACATATCAAATTGTTGGTCAAATCGTTTGACGAAAATCAAAATATTTGATTTGATGAAAAATTTGACATCCAGTGAGATTTCATCACTTAAAAAATTTTTCAACGCGAACACATCAATTCAAAATGCGCGAGAGAAGATTTTTGTAATGATTTTATTGAAATTTATAGACTACATCCATAACTGGCAGATTAAATCGTAAATTTACAAAAAAAAAGATTATTTAGAAATAAGCATATGGAGTGCTGCTGATGTGTTCACTTCGGTGTGCAAGACAATAATGAAATTTGACGAAAAATTTGATAATATGAACACTTGCGGGGTCAAACTGTTTGACCAATATTTTGATGAAGAGTTTGATAATGTGACCGCCCCTTATAGAAATGATCACATGGTCCCCTTTCACATTGGTCAAGAATTGAAAGCAATATTTTTTGACGTTCTCTTTTGGACTTGACGAAAGCTTCTACGTTGGTCAAGAATTGAATTCAATTTCATATCTTCTTTGCTTGTTTTCTTAAAATTTAAAGCAAGGAAACGTAAGCGACTGAAGCCAGCAAATTAATAAGAGAAAGAGAGAGATGCACGACGATATACAAAAAATAAAATGAAGTAATCTGAGAAAAATGCGAAATGAACAAATGGGAACACGAAAAAATTGACGGTACAGAGACATCGAGACAGTCAACTTTTTCTCCCCTTCGTCGCTTCCGATTTGCGACGAATTGCCACAAACTCTGAAAATTGAATTCAATTCTTGACCAATGTGAAAGGGGTCATGCCCAATGACTCACACTCATTAAACAGATGCGCTTATGCTTACTGAACACATCTTTTCTTCGTAAATTTCCGACGATTATTTTTCACCAACTCAATAGAAGATTAAATATAAGCAAACTTCGGAAAACCAAAACAACAACAATTGCACTGAAGTTTTCGTAAATTTCAGCACTTCTGAAATTTCAGCGTTGATGTGAATACCCTTATTGTAATAAGAGTCGAAATATTCACTACAGTCAACCCCGGTTAAGTACCTCTCCTTAATCTGTCAGACTTTTGAGGTACTCAAGCGGAAAAAGCACTTAAAAGAAACTCGCTTAAGTACCTCGAGGTACTTATAGAAAAAATAGCCTCGAGTTTCTTGTTTCTTTAAACAAACATTTTATTAATAAAAATTCATTATAAAAAATAAAAAAAACATTACACTGCAATATGAGATCAATTGTTTACAGTTAAATTATTCAATAAATAATAAAGAATAAATATCTTTAAGTAAATACAGAAAAAGTTTAATTATTTAAAAAGAATTCCGTAATTTTTTTGTCGGCAATTTTTAAATTTGCTCTTAAATAACTTTTCCTCCAAAGTTTCAAGCTCTTCACATTGAATATTATTGTTATCCGTAAATGTTTTCATAATGCTAAGGGCATTCAAGGCCTCAGCAAATGAAATATACTCAGACACAGTAATTTCTGAAGATTCTTCTGATGACAAATAATCAGCTTCTTCTTCTTCTTCATTCAATAATACACCCTCCACTATTTCGTCGTCCGTTAGAGTGCCAAAACAATTAATGCTTTGGTCGCAAGCAACGTATTCTTCGAATTCTTCGACTTGTATATCAACAGGTATATTAACTATTTCCTCGATATTATCAAATGATTCGGCTCCCATTTGAAACCCAGCCTGAAAAACGAAGTTAAATAATTTGAAAATTTATTTAAGTTAACTAAGAACTCTAATGTATTTGAACTAAAAATGAAAAATAAATTAAAATAAAAGACCTACTTTTCGAAAGCAATTTGTTATAGTCTCGCTTGTGACAAGCCACCAAGAACGTTTTATAAACGTAAGGGCATCGAGCATAGACAACGATTTAATAAATTGTTTTATTGCCAGGCCTTTCTCGACGGCTAGCAGATGCTTCCGAATCAATATTTGTCTGAAATAGACTTTGAAGCAGTGTATTATGCCTTGATCCAGAGGCTGCAATATTGATGTTGTATTTGGTGGCAAAAATTCGATTTTTACATTTTCTAGATTTAAGCCGTCAACTTTATGGCAAGCAGCGTTGTCAATTATTAAAAGAACCTTTCGTTTTTGCTTTCCAATTTCACGGTCAAATTCTTTCATTATGATGGACCACAGAGAACTGGTCATCCAAGCTTTGTTTTGCGAATAGTATGGCACTGGCACTCTTTTTCCCTTAAAGCACCTTGGGTTCTTAGATTTTCCAATAACAAACACTCGTTTAAAAGTTCCATTAGCGTTACATAAAAATAAAAGAGTAAGACGGGCTTTTTGTGCTTTTCCGCCCATCGCTTTCTGTCCAGCTCTACACAAAGTTCCATTTGGCAGAGCCTTGTAAAAAAGGCCGCTTTCGTCTGCATTGAAAATATCGCATGGCTCGTAAGTTTTTGTAAGGTTTGGCAAGATTTGGCTGCGGTAGTATTCAGCTTCTACAGTGTCTGCATCTGCGGCCTCGCCTTGTATTTTCTTAAATTTAATGTTTTCTCTGCGCTGCCAACGCCACAGCCAACCACTGGATGGTTCAAAATCACAATTCATTTTAAGTGCGAATTCTTTGGCCTTCTGTAAAATTTGAGCACCAGAAATAGTCGTGTTTGCAGATCGTATCTGGTCAAACCATTTTGATAGAGCTTTTTCTACTCTATCGCAATTACTGCCACGCAACCGCTTGCGTTTTAAATTATTTTTGGTAGCTGCTGCCTCAACGTCCTTGCGTTTTCTTAGGATGCGATGAATGGTCAAAACATCGCAATTAAAATCCTTTGTTATTTCTTTTTTTGGTTTTTCATTTGCGTCAATCAACACTAAAATTTTAAGTTTCTGTTGAATCGTCAATGTTGTTAACTTTCGCCCTTTTCCAGTCATTCTAATTAGAAAATTATAAAAACACGAAAAACTTGCAACTTTTAAAATTATTTTTGACAGTTAGTGGATGGACGATTACATTTTTTCAACGATTAATAATCGAATTATGTATGCAGCCACAATTAAGACAATGTTGCATTATTTTTATAAGTGGCACTAAAAAGGGCAAAATAACATACAATTTTTTTATAGGTGCATTGAATTCAGAGGCAATTAAGCGAGTTTGGTTCTTAAGCGAGAGGTACTCAACAGATGAAATATATATGTGTTTTGTCAGAAAAATGTAAGATACAATAAACAACGGGCACTTAAGAGGGAATTGCACTCAAGAGGGGAGTACTCAACCGGGGTTGACTGTATTTAAAATGTTATGGAGCCATGTTTTCGTCAATGCAACAATATCATACTCATGCAATGAAAATTCAAGCAAAAATTGAGGCGATTAGTTCGCATTCCGCTGACATTTTGATAGTACATTTTGTAATTTATTTCATTTAGTTTATTTTTATTAATTGTTAGAATTTGCGTCAAGTTTATTGTTGATTGTAGTTGTAAAGTGAGGCTAGGCAATGTTTCAGTTGCAATTTCAATATTTTCAGAATCTATCTACTGGTATAATAAAAATAAAACAATTTTTATGAAACTTAAATTTATAAAATAATTTTTATCTTAAGTATGCGTCCGGATGTTTCACGAAACAGAAGTGATTTTGGGACTAAGTTCATACTATGCCTAGATCTTCGAATTTATCAGAGGTGTAATGCATTGTTTAGTAGTCGTACAATGCATAAAAATCGTTTTAATTTTTTTTTATACCAGTAGATAGCTTTTCGATAATGTATACGCATCCCAAATATGTCTCTGTACCGTATGGAAAATATTAGAAGAAGCGATCGAATGAAACGTCTGACGCTTGGATTTGCCCACATATTTTCCACATTTATTCCAATACATTTGAACATATAATAAATTGGATTAAATGAAACATATCAATTTCTCTCATATATACTCTCTGGTTTTATAGTTTCTGGGCGTTGAAAACATACTGGTTGCGGCTAAACAAATACTGGCTGTATTTCTTTATTCATTCCATACGTTCGGAACAAGGTTCATTTATAAGGTTGTCGCAAGGGAGAGAGCGAGTACCCATAATTGTCAAATCGAAGTTGACAGCACATAGAAAATCTGCAAGTGCTCTCTTTTATCATCCGTTTTTCTTTCGTATTCATTCGCAAAATTGGCTGGTTTTGACAATTATTGGTACTGAGAAGAGAGTGCGATCAGCCCTGCGACAACCTTATAAATCAACCTAGGTTCGGAATAACTTTTTTTGTTTCTTTATTCATTCTTGATTATCCGGAACAATCCTTTTTGTGTTTCTTTATTCATACGGCATATTCCGAACGCGTTCTTTTCGTACTATCAACTGAGGTGGAATAAAAAGAATATTCCTTGTGTTTGAGGTTATGTCCAATGTTGTTGTTTAATTGAAGGCAAAATGGCACTAAATTAAATTGTTAAATTTTTCCAATTTAAAGCTTTTAATTGAATTTATTGCAAAATTGCATATCTACAAAAAATATATCATACATATATGTGTTTATAAAGTTTGCTGGTTACCAATAACGCAAATGTGTTCTTTCTTTTCCAATTTTGTTTCTTTATTCATTCTGTTCTGGATAAGCAACGGCCTTTTCTATTATTCCTTCCGTTCTTTATCTGGAATGAATAAAGAAATACAGCAACTGGCAGCGCTCTCTTTACAGATGATCTTCAAATTTATTTTGAAAAATAAATAAATACATGCTATATTTGGCTGCTATATTTGAAAAAGTTGATATCATTAGAAGTATTGAAAAAAATAACATTTAATATTTTCATACTTCAATCTGTCAAATACAAGTTAATTCAAAACCTTTTAAAGTTGCAATATCTGATTGGGAAGTTAAAATAAAACATGCATGCAGGGTTTAAAAAACTTGCAAAAATTTAATTGCTTTTAACAGACATTTTTGTAAATGCAACAGCAATAGCGAAAGCAATAGAAATAAAAATAATTTGTTGCTTTTCATCTCATTTTGCTGTTGTCATGAAAATGTTGCTTTTCATTTAATTACATTTTGGTTTTGTTAACTGTTGCTTTTAATTTCATTTTGGTTTTGTTAACAGTTGCTTTTAATTTCATTTTGGTTTTGCTAACTGTTGATTTGCATTTCATTTTAGTTTTTGGGTGTTTTTTAATTTCATTCGTTTGACTCTAAGTTATTTATTTTTCATTGTTTATATGCCACACACTGTTTGGGGTCCCCATCAGTGATTTGCAACGGATAGCCTTTTTGGCTGAGGTCAGACGATGATTGTTTGAACAGCGTACGAAATGTTTTGTTGTTGCTTTCAATGGAGGTGTTCATACGTCAGTCAAATGATTGAATTAATCAAAATTTGTCAAAGGGCTGCATTATTTTACTTGTCTGCTTTTTAGTAGCCAATTATATCAAGAAAAGTAGTTAACTGAAAACAAAGGTAGTTTTTTGAAGTGAAAAATAGGTGTAGTTTCTTTAGTTCCTGCCATAATTTCATTAATTCCTTTGTTTTTTTATGACTTGCATGCGATGGTCATTCAAATAGGTATAATTTCCGGCGAATTGATTTTCTAATGTGATCAGTTTTAATCCTAAAAGATCAACTATATTTTCGCAATTGGTTTCCATTTTGTAAAATTGTTATGCACACATAACAACTGAATAAAAGAAACACCCAAATAAAGTAGTGCACACAGCACGATATGAATTCACAAAATAGTATTTAGCAGAAAAGTAACAAATGCCTGCGTCGGAGCTTCAATCAAAAAATCGTGTGTGAGCAAGCGTCAATCAATATTTTCAGAGAGAGTTAAAGAGAGTAAACAATCGCGATATACTTTAATCATTTGATTGATGTATGAACACCTACAATGTAATACTGTCAAAAAACATTGAGAGCGAGAGCGGATGAACACTTTGTAAGGCAATCAAAATTAGTTCATTTTTGAACACTGCCCATGACAGCATTCATTGCTCAGAACAGTGTTTCTAGGTGGCGAAATAACGAATGTGCCGACTTTTAGTAGTTAAAAAGTGCTTTTTTGAGAAAAAGTTTAATTTTATACTAAGGGTATTCACTTCACTTCTGAAATTTCAGAAATCGAAAATTTCCGACGAGTTGAAGTGAGCGACCGTTTTAAATGTTTCGTTTTTTTTTCACATGCATCTGTCAACCTTAAAATCGCCATCGCTTCATTTCGTTAGTCATGAGATGCATGTCAGCAGACAAAGAGTCTCTTTGTCGCATGTACATATACCATATATGTACCTTATACTTTAATAATTTTTATAAGCGGCCATCAAAACTATAAATCAATTAAAAATAAATTAATTGAATTGCAATAACGTTCTAAATTTCAGACATTTCATTAGAATGTAGGCGAGATTTGACAGAATGCTCTTCTTCTTATAGAAAATATCATATTCACAATGACTCACACTCATTAAACAGATTCGCTTATGATTACTGAACACAGCTTTTTTCGCAAATTTCCGACGATTATTTTTCATTAACTCAATAGATGATTTAATTTAAGCAAACTTCGGAAAACCAAAACAACAACAATTGCACTGAAGTTTTCGTAAATTTCAGCATTTCTGAAATTTCAACGTTGAAGTGAATACCCTTACTATAACATAATAAAAAACGAGTTGTATGAAACCCTTCTTTTTTGCAGGTTAATTTGCAAAATATAAAGCTCAGTATGCTGTAGAAATGAAAACAAAATTCCCTTAAAAAGTATATTGAGTTTTTTGACAGCGAACAGACAGCGGAATTTTTTTCGCTAGTAGGTAGTACGCTGTTGACGAAAAAAATTTGTTCAGTGCTGCCAAGATCACAATCATGTGTGGAGAGTTAAAATGCCAAAATTTCGCTGGCAATTATATGCCCGTACATTTAATTGGCGTGGAAATTAAACATAAAGATAAATTTAAATTCAAAGTCAAATGTGTCTTTGGTAGTCCATAGAATTTGTGAAAATAGATATCATCTATTTTTTTTTTTGACACTTAAAAACGCACTTGTCAACGCACTTGAGGGCATTGCCAATTTTCCTCGTACCAACAACACCACAAACGCATTCACAATACAAACACACCGATGCTGGAGACACCTTCTGGCAAAAAAAAGCAAATTTTTGTTAGTTGTAGCATAGCAAATACACAATCCTCTATCTATTGATAGATGGTGACGATCTACTGCAGCATAGCTTCTGTTATAATTAATATTGATTTAACAACTGTTTGTAACAAGTCTTTGTGACCTAGTGGGTAGTGTATTGGACTCTCATGTAAGAGGACACGGGTTCGATCCCCACGGGCGGACCGAAAAACTGTTTTAGTATTTAATATTCAAGTATTGAATTTTCTTGTTGTAATAAGCGCTAGCAACAAAGAAACCATCAAATTTCCAAGAAAAAATCTGTCGAAAATTTTTCAGATTTCACTCCAAGCAAATCACAGAACGAGGAGTAAAAAGCTTCGCTTAAAAAGAAAACCATAGAAACACTAAACCTAAACCAAAGTATGTGTTGGTGTTGAATTTGTTATTAAACAAATTTATGTAGTTTATTAATGTGTAGTCTTGCTTTTTATAGAATATAAAATTGCAGCAATAAAAATATGAATCTGTCAACCAGAACAGCTAGTGCTTTTTCTCCACACAAAAATATTGACTCAGCATCAAAATTTCGCGTATAGAATTAGATGCCCAAAAATGTTCGCTGCTACAGCATACTAAGCTTTACTGCTTATTTTTTATTGCTGTATGTCAAATTTGCATACAGCACTTGGCGTTCGATATGTTTTGTTGTTGCTTTCAATGCAAAACTGAAAAAAATCAGTGAGAGCGGATGAACACATTGTAGATCAATCAAAATTTGTTCATTTTTGAACGCAGCACATGACAGCAATCGTCGTTCAGGACAGTGTTTCTATGGTGCAAAATAACGAATATGCTGGCTTTTAGTAGGTAAAAAGTATTTTTTGAGAAAAAGTAGTACTTTTATACTACAACATAATTAAAAAAAGAGTTGTATAAAAATAAGAGTTTTCGGCTATATTCACAAAAACGGCGACCATTGCTTGTCATTTGCTTTTTTGAGTCAATCGGATGAGATGTTTTTGAGTGTGATTTCTTAAGTGATTTGTACTACAGCACCATCTGGTGTTTAAGATAGCGCAGAAAAAAAAGTCCAAGATACCCACCGTATCCGAAAACTCCTATGTACAAATGTTCACGTAAATCGGATGTACAGCTAGGAGTTTTCCGAGATTTTTAAAACATTTGCACTGCAGTACCCTCTGGTGTTCAATATGGAAAAAATAGATGTCATAAAAACTATCGTACCCAAAAACCCCTAAATACAAATTTTCATGTAAATCGGATGAATGGTTTCGGAGACAAACTATAATAACAAAATTCGTGGAGCCCGATCGCAGCGCCACCTACCGGGTCCAATTGCGAATCTGAACTATCCAGGGATCCACTTAAGCACAGACAAAAATTTCATCAAAATCGGTGCAGCCGTTTAGGAACAGTTTAATAACACACACACATACAAATTGTACAACAGCGCCCACTACTTATCGAGACAGAGAAAAAGAGGTAACGAAAAAATAGTTGCCGTACTCGAAAATCCTTTAATAAAATTTTTCATCGAAATTGGATGAGCGGATTTCTACTTTTTCACTATTTCTTAATCTTAATTCTTAAATCCCTATTACAAATTTTCATCCAAATCGGATGAGCAGTTTTGAAGTTTTTCACGATTTCCTAAGATTTGTACTAAAACGCTCTCTGGTGCTCAAGATAACACAAAAAAGATAAGTCCAAAATACTCACCGTATCAGAAAACCCCTATTTTCCAAATTTTATCCGATTCGGATGCCCGACTTAGTAGTTTTTCGAGGTTTTTCAAAATATTTGTACTACAGCGCCCTCTGGTGTTCGAGAGAGAAAAGAGAAGATAAATCAAAAAACTCAGCGTGTCCGAGAACCTCTACCTACAAAATTTCATGCAAATCGGATGAACGGTTTTGGACTTTTTCGAGGTTTTTTAAAATATTTGTGCTACAGCGCCCTCTGGTATTCAAGATAGAACCTAGTTTATAAGTCATAAAAACTCATCGTTTCCGAAAACCTCTATATACCAACTTTCATGCAAATCGATAAGCGACTTAGTAGTTTTTTGACGTTTTTTAAAATATTTGTACTACAGCGCCCTCTAGTGTTCAACATAGAACAGAGTAGATAAGTCATGAAAATTCACCGTATCCGAAAACCTCTATATACCAATGTTCATGTAAATCGTATGCACGGCTTAGGAGTTTTTCGAGGTTTTCCAAAATATTTGTACTACAGCGCCCTCTGGTGTTCGAGATAGAACATTGCAGATAAGTCATAAAAACTCACCGTATCCGAAAACTTCTACACACAAATTTTCATGCAAATCGGATGAACGGTTTCGGAGATAAGCTATAAAAAGGATGCCTGGAACCCGATCGCAGCGCCCCCTACCGGGTCCAACCTTTTTTCCTTGATAAAAAGTAGCCTATATGTTGACCGGGGATATAAGGAACCTAGATACCAAGTTTCATTTAAATCCATCCAGTGGTTTTCGCGTGATGCTTTAACAGACAGACTGACAGACAAAAATTTTAAAAATGCGATTTTCGGGATCAGCGTCCTTCAAAACGTCCATCGCAAAAAGAATTTCAAAAAAATATTTAATGTACAGATTTTTTTTTACAATTTGATATATATATTTATATATATATTTGATATAGATGTGTAAAATAAACCTACAGTAATCATTTTTACTAAAAATTTCATAAAAAAAGGTATTTCTTTGACGAATCAAACCTTACCCTCCCCTTAAGTTAAAGAATTACAACAATAGATCCTAAGAATTTATAGATATAAGCAAAACTATGCTCTGGCGTGACTTTACTAAGAACAGGAGTAGTTTTTGCTGAGAAGCAGCAAAAAAATCCAAGCAGAAAGCAAAAACAAAAACCAGCCAAAAAAATATAAACAAGCCAGCCATAGTGTAAGACCAAGGTTGATTTTTAAGGTTGTCGCAGGGCTGATCGAACTCTCTTTTTAGTACCCATAATTGTCAAAACCAGCCAATTTTTCGAATGACTACGAAAGAAAAACGGATGATAAAAGAAAGCACTTTCAGATTATCTATGAGCTGTCAACTTCGATTTGACAACTATGGGTACTCGCTCTCTCCCTTGCGACAACCTTATAAATCAACCTTGTGTAGGACCATGGCAGAATTATAAGGTAAGGTCATCACGGAGAGGAATGGAGTAGAAAGCAGAATAAAGCTACATTGATGTCAAAATCAGCTGTTCATCACGAATTTCTTTATGCTCAAGTTTCGCAGTTGTTTTTAGGTTAAAACTGTTACAGGTTTTTTTGCAATTTTAAGACTTCTTTCACATTTTATAGTTTTTATTACACTTTTTATATAATAATTTCACTCAAATTAGCACAAATTTAACACCCGCGACCGCACTGTTTGCAACTTGGAACCATAAAATATTTTCTTCATTTGCAATTTCTACGAAATTTGTCGTTTTGACATTAATGTTGCTTCTCATTATCCACTCATCGTTGACGCGTGAGAGCACTCAGCGCAGCGGCCCTACCTTATCATTGTATCATGTGTAAGACATGGTGTAAGAAAACCAGGTGGAAGCGAATATTTCACCACACTTTAAATTGCCCCTGGTCTGTCAAAAAATTCTGACAGGGAGAGATCAACTGTTGATTAGTGCCAAATTTTATTGGCTGCGTTCAGCAGGTATAACTTTTGTGCAACCAGTTAGTGTGTGTTTGCTGAACGAAAAAATGTCAGTGTCTAATCACAACATGTGAAAATGTCTGTCTTTCGCCGCACTTTATATTTTTGATACATTTTTTAGAATAAGTGTGCTTTTATAACAAATGAAATAAATAACGCAAAATATAACGAGAAAACACAGCTTTTCCCCTATTTTATCACTTGTAAAACAATTGTGTTCACAGAAATAAAAAAGGAACATAAACTGATACCTGATCAGAGACACAACATGTTGTACCCATTATTCAATTATTATTAGTTTGTTCAGATATTTGACGTCAACTCACAAGAATAATAGCTTAAACACATTAACGATGACAACAACATTGCCACATGATTCAATTATTATAAGGTTGTCCAGATATTTAACGTCTACTCACAAGAATGTATACTCTTATTTGAAGAGGAGAGCAAAAGAGCAATTTTGTAAGGACATAAAAATCCCGCAGTTGCCGGAATATCATACTTTTTCATAGTACAAACCAATACAGATACATCCCTGTAGGAAAATCAACTAATTTAAAAGTAGTTGATAAAGTAGTTTTTTGTCAACCACAACTAGTTGAAATTCTGACTTTTTTCCATAGAACGAACTAACATATTTTGTATGGTGATGTCCGCTAAATAAGTCAATTGACTTTTGATTAGGTCTTAACTTTCGGTGTTGCACCGAAATTTAGTTTAACTAAATGTTTACTCTGAATGATTGTTCTTAACTTTAGGTGTTGCACCAAAAGTAAGTTTTACTAAATGTTTATTCTGAATGTTTGTTCTTAACTTTAGGTGTTGCACCAAAAGTAAGTTTTACCAAATGTTTATTCTGAACTTTAGGTGTTGCACCAAAAGTTCGCTATATCAAATGATAACGCAAGAATACTTTCACTGGTTGTAAGAACAACTGACTAATTTTATTTTTCTACCATCTATTTATAATACTTTTTCCTTAAAATAAATTATATTAAAACTATAGAAATAAGCAAAAAATGTACAAAATAATAAATAAAACTGTTAATTTAGGCAAAAATAAATGAATCGGTCATTTTGCCTGCCTTGCAATTCTTCAAGGCTAGACTAATGACCGCTTAGCTGTTGTTGTCCAAAGTCGTTGTTCGCTGGTGTCATTTTCCTGCCTTGCTGTTATGCAAGGCCAGGTAATGACCGCTTGCGTTGTTGTAGCAAGCGTTCGCCAATATGCTGGATTGCGTTTTTGTTGTTATAGTAAAAACGATGACTTAAGTTGATAAGTTTGGTAGCCGGCTGGCTACTAAGACGGTACTGACTGTTTGTATTGTTGTTGTTGCGTACGTTGACTTTTGCAGACAGCTGGATACCAACATTCTCCCCTGCGTTGAACGAATTTCGATCAACCTTATCTTCCGTAAATAGTTATAATTTCCGGTTCTTCTATGACGTCATCAGGTGCGTTGACGTGGTTTCTTGGAGCTGGTTGTGGTGATAATCGATTGCTGATGTGAAGTTTCCTGATTCGTTTCCACACGGACCACGAAACGATACACGCGATGAGGAGGATACATGAGTAGCTAATGATGTATTGATGGATATCATGTGGCCGAAGGTTATTTGGTTCTTCAAATCTAATGTTTTCTATTTCGTGTTGGAGTGCTGTCAGTTGGTTGAGCTGATCTTCTGCTGCTGTTATTGCTGATATTTAGGATAAATGGTTCCATAGGATCAGGACTGTCCAGTTCTGCCATAATGCCCAATTTTGTGTATGAGGAATGCAAGGAGCTGGTGACGATGAATGTCCTTGTATGGTGATAAAGTCATTTTTCAATGTGCAATCTGGTTGTAGGCTGAGGCGACCAGACCCACTTAAAGCCATTTGAAATACATCGTTGCTGCATACTGCTGACATTCGAGTTGCTGATATGCCAAAAATCCATTGATTTGCGTGTTCCATTTGAATCCAGATTTCCTTGGAATTGGTTTTTGTGAACTCGCAGTTAGTAATGGTTTCGTTGTTCAGCAAGTTGATTTCACATGATTGCTCGCTAGCTCCTTTGTTATAAATTGAATGAATGTTGGCGCATAGAAATATGTCTTCCTTGGCTTGGCTACATTGTTTTAGTTTTGTGGGCGTTGTGGGAAAATACCGATCACGATGAAGATTGACTGCCATGAGCGAAGTTGATGGTTTTATGGATCTCATTGTGTTGTTGATCAAAACTGGAATGTGTATCACCTTGAAGACTTCAAATAATTCCTGACTGACTAGTGGTATTTTGATGTCAAATATTACATAGTCCTCCGAAATACCTCCTTTAACCTTCATTAGTTTGTAGAAGGATAGTAACTCGTCATACTCCACGGGTAACTGAAATTGGGGTGGAAGGTGCTTTTTGATACTCATTATTTCCTGTCGACATTGTTGGGGGCTGATTAGCATTGGATGAATTCGCCCATGATGAGTGTCTATTAAAACATCTAACAATGATGACTGGATTCTTTGTAGATTTGAAAGTGTTAGTGTCATTTGTACTGCTAATGACAATAACAGTCTAAATGTTTTATCTTGAAATGATTCTTCTGATGTGATATTGATACGAATAGCGATTTCTTCAAGTTGATGCTCAATCATTCCTAGTTTGATCTTGGTCCCGTTTTGATGCTGTTTCATGATGTTAATTGTTGAATTCATTATTGATGTTTGTGTTTTCAGCAAACTCCGTACATGTTCTTGATTCGAATGCACCTTGTCAATGGTCTGAGACATCTGTGTTGCGTATTCGGAGTCCAAAATTCCAAACAAAGAATGCCCAATATTACCAATCAAATCTATCGCTCCTCGTGCGTGTCTTTTATGTGAGTAGAAGAGCCTATTATCCTGCTTGAGTTCTTCTAGTGCTCGCATGAATTGGTCAACCAGGATCGTGCAGGTAGCTACTTGATGAACTTGATCACATAATTGATTTAGAAACGTTGTGCCATTTGTCAAGCTCTCTAATTCAGCTCGAAATGGTGCCATATCATAGAAAACAATTAAATTCCACTCCTTTGTTACTAATTTAATGTTTCCTATGGTCTCGAAATGTATGCCGGAATTTTTGTTGAACTATGTGACCTCAATCGGAGTACATAGTATTAATGGCAGTATTAACAAGGTTATTAATACTATGTTACTGAACGCTAGTTGAGGCAGTCGCATCCTTTTTGAAGGTACTTCAGGTTTACTTAGAGGTTGAGTAATTGTGGCGGCATGCGGGTGTGCTCTGGAGGGGGTTGGTTCATCCTTATTGACGTTTATTGGATCTTCATCGACTGGAAGTGGTGCTAGCCTATGTATTGCTCTTCGTGATATACCGGTTGATGTGCGTACATCAGCGACTCGAACTAGCCCGTCATGACCCCTTATTACCTTTGTGATACGACCGAGTGGCCATTTTAACGGGGGTAGATTGTCATCCTTGATTATGACCATTGCACCTGGTTTGATGTTTCTGGACTCATGGTGCCATTTGTATCGATGTTGTAAGCCGTGAAGATACTCACTGGACCATCTTTTCCAAAATTCTGCCTTAAGCTGCATGATTAGTTCCCATCTAGTGGGATTTTTGGCGTTGTTTGGCTGGGCATTGGGATCAATTGTTGAGGTCAAAGGCTCTCCTATGAGAAAGTGTCCCGGGGTGAGTGCTTGTAAGTCATTAGGATTTGATGACATTGGTGTGATTGGTCTTGAATTCATTATGGCCTCTGCTTCAGCTAGGACGGTCCCCATTTCTTCAGATGTTAGGGATGCGGATGCCAATGTTTTTTGTAATAAATTCTTTGCTGATTTCACCGCCGCTTCCCAAAGTCCACCGAAGTGTGGTGCACGTGGTGGGATAAATGAGAAGTTAATTCCTTTAATGTTGCATTCATCTTTGATTTTTCGTTGGGCATTGTCATCGTGAATGATCAATTGTAATTCCTGTAATTGGTTCCTAGCTCCTACGAAGTTTGTAGCATTATCGCAGTAGATTGTCGCGCAATGTCCACGACGAGCCATAAAACGTCTGAGTGCTCCAATGAAGGCCTCAGTGGTGAGATCGCTAACCAATTCCATATGAACAGCCTTCGTCGCGAAACAGCAAAATACGGCTACATATGCCTTGAGCGGTGGTTTTCCTCGAATTTTGAAGTGTGTCCAAATTGGACCAAAGAAATCTACTCCAGCGGTGATGAATGGTCTTGCAGGTTGTACTCTGTCGGCGGGTAGATTACCCATTAATTGTTGTAATAGTTTTGGCTTAGCTCTAGTGCATTGAACACAGTGTTGCGTGACAGAGCGAGCTAAGTTTTTAAGTTTTAGTGGCCAAAATCTTTGTCTCGTGATAGACATGAGTGTTTGAGGACCAGCATGAAGGTGTTCCTTGTGCAAATCGTTCAATAAAAGTTTTGTGATTATGTTATTATATGGTAACAGCATCGGATGTTTTGCATCATAGCTCAACTTAGATGATTCTAACCGGCCACCTACTCTTAACATGCCCTTATCATCTAGGAAAGGTGTTAGGGTGTTGATTGGACTATTGTTGCTCACAGCTGAATAGCGAGTTAACTGATAAATATCGTCAGCAAACTCTTGCTGCTGCATACGCCTTACAATATGTAGCAGCGATTCTTCTATTTCATCTGCAGATAAAGTTGTTGTTGCCTTTGTTGATTTGTGTCGAGTATGATTGATGAAGCGTAGTACATATGCTATTACCCTTTGCAACCGACGGAAAGAATTTTTGTGGTTGACTTCTTCCAGCCAGTTTGTTGTGGGATTTGTAACAGTTGCCGATGTGGCAACTACTGCTTTTAGTCTGCGCTCTAACGGACATTCTGCCCTTGGTGGTTGTAATGGCCAACTTGTTATCGCTCCATGCAGAAACAGAGGACCATATAACCAAAAATTATTGTTAATCAGTTTGCTTGGTGTCAGCCCTCTTGAGATTAGATCAGCAGGATTATCTTCAGATCGTACGTGTCGCCATTGATGTTGAGATGTGAGTTGTTGAATGACTGAAATCCTGTTGGCGACAAAAGTATGGTAATGAGATGAGTCTGCATTTATCCATCCCAGCACGGCAGTGGAGTCGGACCAAAAATGTACACTCGCTTGCTTGATGATTTTGCTTTCTTGAAGTTTTTGCATAAGTTCTACGGCTAACTTAGCAGCACATAATTCCAGTCGGGGTAGGGTTATTTGTTTTGTTGGTGCTACCCTTGATTTTGCACATATAAAACGTACCACCATTGTATTGTGAGCACTTGATGTCCTCATGTATGCTACAGCTCCATATGTCTGCTCTGAGGCGTCAGCGAAGATGTGTATTTGAGGGTTGGTTGTTTCCTTATGGCCAAAGATGTGGCGAGGGATGCTGATGCCTTGCAGCAGTTCGAAGTCCGTTCTGAATTTTAGCCAGGTTGTGTGAAGCTCTTGTGGGAGTGTGGCATCCCAGTCCACCTTAAGTTTCCACAACTGTTGAAGAAATATCTTTGCGGTAGTTGTCACTGGAGCAATGAAGCCAAGAGGATCAAATATGCGAGATATTTCTGCCAATGCTGTGCGTTTTGTTATCCTCTGATTACTGTTTGCCAGGATTTTTAGTTTGAAATTGTAATTTTTAGGATTCCAAGTGAGACCCATGGTTTTGATGCTCTCATTAAGTGAATTGTTGAAGTCAAGAGTAACTTCTTGATCCTTAGATGGAATATCTTGTAGTAATTTTGGGTGATTTGCACACCACTTTCGTGACTTGAATCCAGCGGAGCCTAACATAAGGCGTAGTTGACGTTGTATTTCGAGTGCAGTAGTGATTTTGTCGGAACCGCTCAATACATCGTCGACGTAGAAATTTTCTTTCACTACTTCTGCTGCCAACGGATAATTGTGAACTTGTTTTTCAGCTAGCGCTTGCAAGGTGCGCATAGCCAAGTATGGTGCAGAGGTTGTGCCATAAGTTATCGTGGTGAGCTTATAACACTTAAGTGGATGTGATGGATCTTCTCTCCACCAAATAAGTTGATACCTTTGGTGGTCATTGTCCACCCATACCTGTCGGTACATTTTTTCGATGTCAGCTGTAAAAACGAATCTTGGGAGACGAAACCGTAATAGCGTTGTGGCGACGTCTTCTTGTATGGCTGGCCCTGTTGCCAGTATTTCGTTTAATGATAAGTTGGTTGATGTTTTTGCCGACGCATCGAATACAACTCTTAGCTTAGTTGTTGAGCTGTCTGGTTTGAGAACGGCATGATGTGGAAGAAAGTAGTGCGGTCCTTTGATGGTGTCTATTGCTATTTCTTCCATATGACCAAGATTTTCATACTCTTGCATAAAGGACACATACTGACTCTTGAGCTCAGGGTGTTTAACTAGTTTTCGTTCAATAGCTATAAAACGCTGTAGAGCTATGTCCTTGGATTCACCGAGTAGACTTGGGTCACGCTGAAAAGGTAATTTTACCACAAACCGGCCGTCAATAAGTTGATGAGTGTTTTGACGAAAATCCTCTTCACAACGTCGTTCAGCTGCAGTTAGGTTTGCCACCCGTAAGTCACATTCTTCAAGTCTCCAGAATTTTTCCATTGTCTCGTTGAATGACTCATCTTCTGTGCATACACCGCAGGTGATATCACTGGTGGATGTATCCTGATTGTATTCCCCACCTATGATCCAGCCAAAAAGCGTATTCTGAAGGATTGGTCGTCCATCTCCAAGTGAAATTTTACCATTGCTTATCGTTGAAAGGAAAAGCCCAGAGCCGATTAGCAGGTCGATGCTTCCAGCTTCGTTGAAATTTGGATCGGCTAACTGCAGGTTGCTTGGTATGTTCCACTTGGTTACATCGATGCTACGAGATGGTTGCTTAGACACTATTTCTGTTAATATGTGAGCTTCAATGCGCTTCTTGAAATTTGAATTATTTGATGAGATTTGAATGTTGACTCTTTCCGCAGTCTGATTTTTAGTTTTGCCAATGCCTTCGATTCCCACGAGGCATGTATTTTTGTGCAGACCAAGTTTTTTCACAAGTCTTTTTGTTATGAAATTGGCCTGTGAACCGTTGTCTAGAAGAGCTCGGCAAGGTATCTGTTTTCCCCACTTGTCACTTATGGTTACAGAAATCGTGCTGAGCAATGCCTTCATGGTGTTTATTGAATGATCCTGCAGCGCAGCTAAAGAAGCTGGGACATCTTGGGCTGGTGCAATTATACTATTGTTGTTTTGTGCTGACTTTGAAAATAGTTTTTGAGACGACTTTTGTGAAACAGCGTTGACCACCTTTCCAAATCCTTCTAAATGCAGAAGTGTGTTGTGCTTCTTATGACATTTTAAGCAGCTCCCTGATGAGCATGAAGTGGCATTGTGACCGTTTTTAAAACAATTTACTCAACGTTTAGCTCCTTGGACAGCATTTAAACGTTGTTTTGGCGTCATCGTTAGGAAATCCTGACATCTGAAAAGCAAATGGTTTTGTTTACAGATGATGCACCTCTGGTCAGTCGATATTGACACGCTCAATGCTTGATACGATTTGTTGCGTCCTTGATCGCTGCTGTCTTTGCCTGCTCTGGCACTAAGAGCTTCTAGTGATTGAAAACGAAGGTTCAGGAAGCTGAGGAAAGAATTGAGTGTCGGCATCTCCTTCGGTTGGCTCAACGATTGTTCCCATAGTGCATGAGTACCTTTGCTGAGATGTTGGGTCAATATATATAGCAATATTGGGTCCCAATTTTCGGTTTTTACGCCGAGATTTTGGAGGGTGAGAACGCATTCCAAGGTAGTATCATGAAGCAGCTTGATTGATGCTGCGCTTTCTGCATAGGATGTTGATTGAGTGAGTAGCCTTTTTAAAGATGCATTGATCAGCATACGCGGATTTTCATATCTCTCGTTGATTACCTTCCAAGCTGCTTCGTAATTGACTGCAGATGCCGTGAAATGTTGAATTAATCTTGCAGCCTCATCACACAAGCTGGATTTCAAAAACCACATTTTTTGGCATTGTGGGATTGATTGCTTATCCACCAATTCAGTGAATAAGTCGTGGAATTGCCTCCATTTTGAATAGTTACCGTCAAATTTTGGTAAGTCTATTTTCGGTAGATTCAAACTTGATGCGTGTTTTTGCTCGACCGTGGGAAATGAATTGGTTGGTGGACTTTGTTGATCAACCGTGTGAGCCAATTCTTGAATCTGCCAGATATTAGCGTTGATATTTTGCTCAATTGCAATGAATTCGTCGTAATTATAATCACCTGAGTCGAAAGAGCTCCATATTTTGTTGTGAATCTCTTGTGCTACATGCCAATGTTGCTCGATGTTGTTTGCTAGATTGGTATAATAGCGTGGTGAATGAATGCTTTTACTGATGTCATCAAGTGCAGCCTTTATTGAGTTTTGTGTTGAAAGAATTATTTTCCTTTGCTTCTCTACTAAGCCTCGTAAATTTTGTGTTGATTTTGCGTCCTCTAATCCTCCTTGACTCCTGGGTGCTGGTTTAACAGTTTTGCTTGCCAGTAGTTGTTTTTCAAAATCTTCTCTGCATTCACTGTATCTAGCACCAATCACTTTGTGCACGTCTTTTTCAAAGTATGGATGATTGCTATCCGAGCCAGGTACGTTGCGTATGGCGTTGTCATTCCTGTTGAATTGAGTCCATAGTTCGTCTAATTCCTTTATTTTTGCTGTGAAAAATTCCGACGTCCTTCTGTCAAGTGGTGCCTTTTTGATGTTTGCAATTGATTTTTGTATCGTGACGCTTAATTCGTCCTGTTGTTCTATCAGTTCATTGAATCCCATGATTAAAATATACTGCGTCTTATGAGACGACCACTGATGTATATTTCGTTGTGTGTCGAAATCGGGTTCACCGAATGCTGAGGTGTGTTGTTTTTATGTCGGACACCACTGGCACATTAACCAGGATATCGCGCGTTGCTGAAGGCTGCTTGTCCTTCTTTGGTGTCACCAAAATGTTTTTTGGTGCTTTGCGTTGTTCTGTTGAAGGCTGCTCGTCCTTTTTAATCGTCGGGGTCACCAAAATGTTTAGGTCTTAACTTTCGGTGTTGCACCGAAATTTAATTTAACCAAATGTTTACTCTGAATGTTTGTTCTTAACTTTAGGTGTTGCACCAAAAGTAAGTTTTACCAAATGTTTATTCTGAACTTTAGGTGTTGCACCAAAAGTTCGCTATATCAAATGATAACGCAAGAATACTTTCACTGGTTGTAAGAACAACTGACTAATTTTATTTTTCTACCATCTATTTATAATACTTTTTCCTTAAAATAAATTATATTAAAACTATAGAAATAAGCAAAAAATGTACAAAATAATAAATAAAACTGTTAATTTAGGCAAAAATAAATGAATCGGTCATTTTGCCTGCCTTGCAATTCTTCAAGGCTAGACTAATGACCGCTTAGCTGTTGTTGTCCAAAGTCGTTGTTCGCTGGTGTCATTTTCCTGCCTTGCTGTTATGCAAGGCCAGGTAATGACCGCTTGCGTTGTTGTAGCAAGCGTTCGCCAATATGCTGGATTGCGTTTTTGTTGTTATAGTAAAAACGATGACTTATGTTGATAAGTTTGGTAGCCGGCTGGCTACTAAGACGGTACTGACTGTTTGTATTGTTGTTGTTGCGTACGTTGACTTTTGCAGCCAGCTGGATACCAACAACTTTCGTCTGCATATATTTTCAACTTCTTGTTAAATTAGTAATATTTAAATTATTTTTTAATGACTTTAAAATAACCAATTGAAAACTATTACTGATGGCCTAAAGTTAATAATATTTGATAAAATAAACTGGTTAAATATATATAAACTTGTAATCTAATAAAAATTTGCAATTAAAACATGTCAAAATCAGAGTAGTTGCCGCCTTAATATAATTCAATGTAGTTCATATACTGGTTTATTTTAAATTAGTTTTTTAATTAGTTGTTTTTAAAAACAAGTTAGTTTGTTCCTATAGGGATTTGACTACTACTTTTTGAAATACTTGCTTATGTTGAACCAAAATATTATGAGCTTTAAAAATGTTATTGGCTGCATTCTGCCAAGGCGAGCGCTATTGCAGCGATGGATCATTTTACGCTGGATTTCTCTGAATGTGTTGCTACGTCGAACGTCAGATCTGTTGACAACTGACGTTTGATGTAGCTTGTTCGCTCGTTTTGTTTTGTTTTGTTGAATTTAAAACCTAATTTCTTTCTGCTAAGAGGTTTACTTAATGCAAAACGTAGTGCTAGAGATGCGAATGGATGATGGTCTTGATATGGCTATTAAGGAGCACATTTCGGACCTCATTCAACTATTACAAGGAGCAAATGATAGTTAAAAACGTTAAAAATAGCACCAGCCACGAAAATTTGCAGTTATTTTAAGCGTTTCATTTGAGTGTTTGCTAATTCATGCAAATTGGCGCGCAAACAGCTGTTAAATGACATAACTTGCAACTGTTGAGTAGAAGTAGTGTAATTTATTTCGCTAGGTAAAATGCACATCGCTCGAGCGTGGACAGCTGCCAGCGCTGTCAGAAGTGTAGCCATTCACCCAAATTTTCTTGAGCGCTAGTGTTGGCGGAATGCAGCCATTGTCACATTTTAGACGTAAAATAATATTGGAAAAATAAAACTTCTGAATGTTGTACGCATTTCATACAGAGATTGTATGAATATTATTATTACATTTTTATTATTAAAAAAAAACATATTTTTTATATTTGAGTAAAAGTAAGTAAAAATTATATAGTCAGTTTATATACAAAATTTATTTGAATAATGTTTTCAAAATAGTTTTAAATAGTTTCTTTAACCAAAAGTATAAAAATAGTGATTTTTACATTTGTATTTGGGAAAATCAAAAATTTTTACTTTTTTCGTCTTTTGACAAAAGATAGCTAGTTTTGTTCAGTCAACGCAGAATTTTTTTTTTATATTATATATAAAACTATATTTTATAGTTAATGGTTGTGTTAATATGTCTTCTACGTGTTTCGTGATATAACCATTGTCATTTTTTCAAGAACGTAAAAATATTTTTGACGTAGAATTACGTCTTACAGCACGTTTTTCATTTTTGTGGGTCTTTTCCACAAATTTTTTCAAGCACATCCTAACGTTTTTGGAGGACACGGAAGGAATATACTTACAGCCTTTAATATTCATCTTACAAAGATAAAATATATGTCAAAAATCAGTTATATCTTATATCTGTATAATAAGAAAAATCATGCATTGATGCTTCAGTTGCTGCTGACGTTCGTAAAATACGTACGTAAAATTTACATTAATGTTATATATGCATATCAGCTGTTTTAATTTTTATCGTTTGTTATTGTTTTTGTTTATCTTCAGCGAAATAAATACAATAAACCATACAGATGTATTATAGAGATGTGCTGTAGAGCCAGAATGTAGCTACAAAAATGTGTACTACTACTACGCAGGTTTACATATACAGAGAATGCGCATGGTCATTGTGCTATGAAAACTCTGTTGATTCTTTAAATATCATAGTAAATTCGAATTATTTAATGAACTAATTTTATACTTATTACATATTAAAAATATATTTTGTTTGTTAAAATTTTAAATTTTCATATTAATTTAATATATATATATAAGCTCTTTACTTGGGAAAAATAAAAAATTCATATTCTTCCGAAATATTTAATTCCATTTATTAAACCTAAGATTGAAATAAATTTATCAAAAAATATAGCAAGCAAAAAATTCTACGTCTACAATAATATTTAACAGTGTCTTTTGTTTACATAAAATAAGGGTATGTCAAATATCTGGATAACCTGCTGCATTCTATCCGAAGGAGCGCTCAGGTAGCGAAGTAGCATACAGTCATGACAGAATTATAAGATAGGGCTGACTCGGAGAGGAATGAAGTAGAAAGCAGAATAAAGCGGGCTAGATGTCAAAATCAGCTGTTCATCTCAAGTTTCTTTATGTTTATGTTTCGCAGTCGATTTTAGGTTAAAAATTTTACAGGTTTTTTTTTGCCAATTGAAGACTTCTTTCACATTTTAAAGTTGTTATTACACTGTTTTTATAATATTTTCACTCAAACTATCACAAATTTAACACACGCGCCCGCACTACTTCCAACTTGGAAACTGCAACATAAAGTGATACTTTCTGCTGAACTATTTTTTTTTTCGAAACTTCAAACGGCAAACAGCTGTTCGACAATAAATGCTTTTTGTTTAATTTTTATTTTTTTATGTTCTGTGTGCACACGTTTCAAACAAATAGTTTTAATTAAAAGCACTACTAAGCAATTTAATAATTTAGTAATTGATAAATTTAATATTTGGTACATTTATCTGTCAAAATAAAGTAAGCGTGAGCCGCTCAACTGAAGTAGCATAAAATATTTTCGCTTCCTAAGATGGCGACCGCTCAGGGAACGTGTTGTGTGAGCACTTTATGCAATATACCATTCAGCCCGAAAGTTGTTCAACAGCTACGTAGCAAATTTTCCGCTAAATGTAGCCAATGATTGAAACATGACTGTATCTGCTGAACGCAGCCATTTATTTTTGCTGTTTTTGACTGATGCGGGTACAATTTTTGTGAGAGAGGTGAAAAAACGCTTTCACCTGATTTTATTACACCATGCCCGCATCTGTCAAAAACAGCAGAAATAAATGGCTGCGTTCAGCAGGTACAATCATGTTTTAATCATTGGCTGCATTCAGCGGAAAATTTGCTACGAAACTGTTGAACAACTTTCGGGCTGAATGGTATGTTGCATAAAGTGCTCGCACAACACGTTCCCTGAGCGGTCGCCATCTTAGGTAGCGAAAATATTTTATGCTACTTCAGTTGAGCGGCTTACGCTTACTTTATTTTGACAGATAAATATACCAAAACTTAAATTTATTAATTACTAAATTATTAAATTGCTTAGTAGTGCTTTTAATTAAAACTATTTGTTTGAAACGTGTGCACACAGAACATAAAAAAAATAAAAAAATAAATTTGAGACAAAAATCATTTATTGTCGAACAGCTGTTTGCCGTTTGACGTTTCGAAAAAAAAAAATAGTTCAGCAGAAAGTATCACTTTATGCATGGCAGAATTATAAGGTATGGCCTGTTGGCTCAGTGTCCTCACGCGTCAATGAATATTGGATAATGAAAAGGTTGGTAAGTTGTCAAAACGACGAATTTACTAGGAATTGCAAATGAAGAAAATATTATATGTTTCCAAGTTGCAAGTAGTGCGGACGCGTGTGTTAAATTTGTGATAATTTGAGTGAAAATATTATTAAAACAGTGTAATAACAACTTTAAAATGTGAAAGAAATCTTAAATTGGCAAAACAGCCTGTACAAATTTTAACCTAAAATCGACTGCGAAACATGAACATAAAGAAACTTGAGATGAACAGCTGATTTTGACATCTAGCCCGCTTTATTCTGCTTTCTACTTCATTCCTCTCCGAGTCGGCCCTAACTTATAATGCTGCCATGACTTTATGCTACATCGCTACCTCAGCGCTCTTTCGGATAGAATGCAGCCATTATAAGGTTATCCAGATATTTGACATACCCTTATTTTATGTAAACAAAAGACACAGATATTATCGCAGACGTAGAATTTTTTGTTTGCTATATTTATACCCCAACGCGTACTGCGTAAGGGGTATATTGACTTTGTCATTCCGTTTGTAACGTACTGCGTAAGGGGTATATTGACTTTGTCATTCCGTTTGTAACGCCAAGAAGGAGGCGTGGCAGGTATAAAACAATATATATATTTTTGATCAGCATCATCTCCTGAGTCGATTTCCGTGTGTCCGTCTGTCTGTCGACACGATTACAGCCGCAATTTTAAAGCTTTCGCGCTGAAAATATAAGTTTATTTTTAAAAAAGGAAGATCAAGTTCGAGAATGGGTCAAACCAGATCAAAACCACGCCTACCTCCTATACAAAGTGACTTTATATTAACCGTAAAATGTCTTTAAAATACACAAAAATTAGAGAAAAGTATTGAAATTTAGCAGGTGAGCTTTGCTCTTCAGTCTTAATTCTAAGAAATTTGGAAAAGTCGGATGAAAACCACGCCTACCTCCCATACAAAGTGGCTTTATTTTAAAAGTAAAATCTCTTAAAAATCTGCTCAAATTAAAGAAATCTCTTGAAATTTTGCATATAGGCTTTGATGTATAAATCAAAGATAAATCAATGTTTTAAAATTTTGCACATGAGCTTTGATATTTAATATAATCATATATCTGTATCATATATGGCAAAATCGGGTGAAAACCACGCCCACTTCCCATACAAAGTGGCTTTATTTGAAACGTAAAATCTCTTCAAAATCCACAAAAATTAATGAAATGTCTTGAAATTTTGCACATTAGCTTTGATATTTAATATGAACCATCCCTATAATATATGGCAAAATCGGATCAAAACCACGCCTACCTCCCATACAAAGTGACGTCATCAAAATAGGAAAACTTTCGTTAATATATAAAACTGAATATCATCGTGCAAGTCGTGGCTTAAGACTTATATGGCCTCGGGGGGGTATTTTAGCTTCGGTACCCTGCCGAAGCTCCATCCATACTAGTTTTTCATAAATTTAATTCAATATTAGGCTTAATAAATGGAAATAAATATTTCGGAAAAATATGAATTTTTTATTTTTCCCAAGTAAAGAGCTTATATATATCTTAAATTAATTTGAAAATTTAAAATTTTAACAAACAAAATATATTTTTAATATGTAATAAGTATAAAATTAGTTCAATAAATAATTCGAATTTACTATGATATTTAAAGAATCAATAGAGTTTTCATGGCACAATGACCATGCGCATTGTCTGTATATGTACATACTGGCTCTACAGCACATCTCTATAATACATCTGTATTGTTTGTTGTATTTATCTCGCTGAAGTACACAAAAATAATAACAAATGATAAAAATTAAATCAGCTGATATGCATATATAACATAAATGTAAATTTTACATACGTATTGTAACAACCTACCTTTATATATTTATTCCACAAAATAAATAACAATGATAAATTTAGTATGAACAAAAACGACACGCTTTATTATCGACCAATTCACATCAGTGCTAAAGTATTACTAACTCATTTACAACATTAACATAACTCCTACTACTGCTCTCCCGTTGCTGCTCTCCACATCCCTCCTTTTTTCTCAAGTCGCAAGCGTAATTTTGGTTGTTCTGCTGGACCTTCAGCTTCCGGAACATTATGAATAAGTCCGTCCGGCGTTTTTGGAGACATCGTTGACGAAAGCTGAATAGGGGCAGGAGACGACGCAGAAGTCTCAGTACAAGGTTCAGGAACCACAGATGAAGGTAATCTTTTGACGTGACTTATGTTCCTTCGGAAGGTCTTTCCACCCCCAGTAACGGTTACCTCATTTCCATTTCTTTCTACTACCTCATACTCGACCAAGTCAAAAGTTGGAGTAAGTTTGTGCGGGAAAACAACATTCCGAAGTAGGACCTTGTCTCCTGGTGCTATGTCAGACTCTCTTGCTTTCCTTTTCCTTTCCTTTCTGTTTATTGATTATGTCTAAGTCCCTTGCTCCCGAGTCCAACATGGTTTCCTCTATGTCCTGGATTCCTGGAATCTTGTCCCGAATAACTCTGTTAAACATTAATTCAGTCGGTGGAGATCCCGTAGTCCCATGAGGTGTAACGTTATACATCAAAAGAAAATCTTGAATTTCTTTCTTGTAGTCCTCTTTATTACTATGAGCAATTTTCAGGCGTTTCACTAAAGACCTGTTCATATTTTCGACCTCTCCATTCGCTTGGGGCCAATATGGTGGAGTCGTTATTAGAGTGATATTGTTGTCTTTACAAAACTTCTTGAACTCATTGCTCACATACTGCCTGCCGTTGTCTGCTCTAATTGAGTTAGGTATCCCCAACCGACTAAATGTCTCTTGAAACACTCCAATAATCGCTTCTGAAGTAATTTTCCTTAGGAACTTTATTTCTTGATAACGTGAGTAATAATCAATCAACACGAATATATATTCATTATTTGGCAGCGGGCCAAGTAAGTCTGTAGCCACACATTGCCATGGACCATTAGGAAACGCGTGCCTCTTCATTGGTGCTTGCTTTTTTGGCTGAGAAACCCTTAAACAATCCAAGCAGGTTTTAACAAACGCTTCTACTTCTCGATCAATCAATGGCCACCAAACCTTGGCTCTCACCCTGCGTTTCATGGCCGACTCTCCAGGATGCCCCTCGTGAGCTAGCTCTAAAACCTTAGGGCGAAGAGATTTGGGAACAACTATGCGTGTTCCACGCAACAGGATGTTGCCCACTGCCAACAATTCGTAGCGGAATGGGCGAAGCTTATTTGATGAGTCTGTTGGCCAAGAGTCGTTCTTAGTATACTCAATTGCTTCCAGAATTTCTGTATCTAGGCCACTTCTATTCGAAATTTCGCAGATGCTAAGTGATGAAGGCGTTGTATTTGAAATTATCCGAAATATATTCTGCTCACCATTGTCATCAAACGAGACTGTGTTCTCGGTTTTACACAGCCGTGAAATTGAGTCCGCAATATTTTCCTTCCCGGCGCGGTATACCACTTTGAATTTAAAGGACTGCAACCTTAAGAGCCATCTTTCAATTCTTGCGGGCGGTTTTGACGTCGGCTTGAATATTGCTTCAAGAGGTTTGTTGTCAGTGACCAATTCAAACTCTAAACCAACCAAGTAATAGAAGAATCGCTCTACCGCCCACACAAGTGCCAAACTCTCCTTTTCCGTTTGAGAGTATCTTTTCTCAACATCTGAGAGACTTTTACTGGCAAACGATATTATAAGTGGAACATTTTTAAAATCAAATTGAATGAGCACTGCTCCTAAAGCTATTGGGCTTGCATCTGCTATCACACGAGTCTTATTTTGTGGGTTGAAGTATGCTAGGTTTGGGATATTCGTTAAAAGCACTTTTAAATTTTCGAAAGCTTCCTGCTGGTCCTGGCCCCAAGAGAATTTACAGTTTAACTTTAACAACCGCCTCAGCGGTTCAGTAATATCTGCCATGTCCGGAATAAATTTCCCCACATATGTGACGAGGCCTAGAAAACTCCTAATTTCCTCTTTAGTCTGCGGAGCTCTGAACTCTCTAATAGTTTTGAGCTTATCTGGGTCTGGCAAGATGCCTTCATCCGATAGAATATGACCCAATAATTTTAGCCTCTTTACTCGCCATACACACTTGACATGATTAAGTAAAATGTTATTTTGTTTGCATACCTCCAGAACCTCTTTAACGGCTTTATCGTGCTCCTGTTCTGAATTTCCAAATATGATGACATCATCGATATAATTCAAGCAGTTACTACATGGAGACAGAACTCCCTCCAAAACCCGCTGAAAGATTTCTGGGGCCGAGCTGATTCCAAACATTAACCTCTTGTACCGAAAAAGTCCTTTGTGAGTTATAAATGTGGTAATCTCACGACTCGTTTCATCAATTTCCAATTGATGATAAGCCCATTTTAGGTCTAGCCGGGAAAAGAATTTAGCTCCCTTCAATTTTGTCATAAAACTTTCAAATGTAGGCAGTGGATAATTTTCTCGTAGCACAGCTTCGTTAGCTCGCCGCATGTCAACACAAAGACGCATATCTCCGTTATCTTTGAAAACGACAACTATTGGCGATATCCAGGAACTTGGTCCCGACACCGATTCGATGATATCCTGAGCCAGTGCCTCCTTAATCTTGTTCTCAACTTTCATTTCAAGCGCGACTGGTATCCGTCGCATGGGTTGTTTGACTGGCTTTACGGAAGTATCAATGGCCAATTTTATTTTTATATTTGCAAATTTTGGAAATGGTTGTTCAATTTCGACTCTGTTGACATCCAGTCCTAACTTTAACACTTTCAATTCCATAGCTGTGTCGCGACCTAAAAGGGATTGATTTCCGTTCTCGATGACATAGAACGTGGCAATCACGTCTTTACCCTTTTTCACGGCTATCGGTGCTTCAAAAACAGAAAGGACATTTAAAAACTGTAGAGCTGCATACGCTTTAAATTGGTTTGCTGATTCGGTACGAATATTCCACATAATCGATTTTTTTTCCTGTAGGTCTATCCAATCTTTTTGACTTAACAAATTAAAACGTGAACCCGAGTCGATAACCATTAAAATGCAATTTCCACCTATGCTGCATGAGATTAATTCATCCATCGTTGATTTCTGGTCAATTTTAAAACAATCATGATTTCGATCATTTCCTGTGACCTTTGTATCACTTTCATCAATATGTCTTATGCTCGACGTTTGGAAACGACGTTGCTTTGGCTGCCTATAATTATAGTCTTCGAGCTTCCGCTTTTGGCTTTTGGTTTTGCATTTCCGAGCGAAGTGGCCTAAGTAGCCACATTTATTACACTTTGCATTTTTAGCTGGACAACTTATCTGTTGTCCCTTTTGACCACATCTTCCGCGTTCATCAGCAAAATTTCTCATCCTACGAAATCCTGTCGAAACTTTATTTATAGTTTCACAATCCGGTTTTACAAACATACTCTTTGACTGTTTACTAATTTGTTCATGAATAAGACACGCATCAAGAATATCGTCCAAACTTTGTTCCTTTTCAAGTAACTTTCTTTTAAGCTCTAAGGGTGCCCAAGAGTCAATTATTTTATCTTTGAGGCAAATTTCCTCCACCTCGCTTCTTGTTGACCCAAAGCAACATTTCGATATTTGATGTCTTAGGCGAAGTACAAATTTATTAAAATCTTCATCCTCTAATGGCAAAATATTCCTAAATAAATGTCGCTCAAAAGTCGAATTACGCTTCGGTGAAAAATATTGATTCAATTTGTCAACCAGGACCTTAAATACGTCATCTTTCCCGTCTTCGTTAGATTCTACAAGAGCCCCAGGAATATTAAAAATCACTTCTTGCAACTGTGGACCACCTAGATGAAGAAGTTTATTTTTCTGTTTCACAACATCTTGTATGCCTTCCGCCAGAAGGTATAAAGAGAAGGATCGAAGCCACTTCTCCCATTCGTTTCGCAGTAATGACTTGTCTTTATTGTCACAGAGGAATGGTTTTATATCGCTCATTTTGATCTACAATTGAATGTATTTAAAATAGTTTCCCAAGCACAATTTAATGTTCTTACGCTTCAATTCGATGCTCAAACGCAGCAATTAAATGCTATTTCTTCTTTGCCACAGTGCAATCGATTTCCAAAATTTTCTCAACTGAATTGCAATTTTCCCCTTTTGATTGTTCCTTTTCCTCTTTTGTTGTGTCAAATTTTATGTTTCAAAACTCAAGTCACAATTGAATGTGTTTATTACCCCACCAATCAAATGGCCTGCAAAATTTAAATTATGATTCCGATAAATAAATTGCCAATGACCACAAATTTACCATACCTACTCTTTGTTTAATTATTTTTTTTTTTGTTTTTCTGCGTTTACCAACGACTGTTACGAGAACAAAGGAAAAAACAAAATTTTCTCGCTCACACTCGCAAATTTTCAACAGTAAAGGTTTTGGTGTTTCACTTCAACTCGCGCAGCTCCGCTAAATAAAGAAGAAAACTTTTGGTTTTTTTTTTTCACACACCGCTATAAAATGAAGGAACCAGCTGCGTTAACCAAACAATATTTAGTTAATCCATTTAGTGAGTGATTATTCATGCAGAATCCCATCCTCGTCGCCAATGTAACAACCTACCTTTATATATTTATTCCACAAAATTAATAACAATGATAAATTTAGTATGAACAAAAACGACACGCTTTATTATCGACCAATTCACATCAGTGCTAAAGTATTACTAACTCATTTACAACATTAACATAACTCCTACTACTGCTCTCCCGTTGCTGCTCTCCACACGTATTAATAACAACTACAATACAAGCCGTTACTGAGAAATATTCGTAAAACTATTCATTCCAAGAAACAACACGATGTTGCGTTCGTAATTTCGGCACGAACAAAAGCAACAACCATAAGAACGTCAGCAGCAACTGAAGCATCAATGCATGATTTTTCTTATTATATAGATATAAGATATAACTGATTTTTGGCATATATTTTATCTTTATAAGATGAATATTAAAGGCTGTAAGTATATTCCTTCCGTGACCTCCAAAAACGTTAGGATGTGCTTGAAAAAATTTTTGGAAAAGACCCCCAAAAATGACAAACGTGCTGTAAGACGTAATTCTACTTCAAAAATATTTTTAAGTTCTTGAAAAAATGACAATGGTTATATCACAAAACACTTAGAAGACATATTAACACAACCATTAACTATAAAATATAGTTTTATATATAATATAAAAAAAAGTTCTGCGTTGACTGAACAAAACTACCTATCTTTTGTCAAAAGACGAAAAAGCAAAAATTTTTGATTTTTCCAAATACAAATGTAAAAATCACTATTTTTATACTTTTGGTTAAAGAAACTATTTAAAACTATTTTGAAAACATTATTCAAATAAATTTTGTATATAAACTGACTATACAATTTTTACTTATTTTTACTCAAATATCAAAAAAAAACATATCTGTAATAATAATATTCATACAACCTCTTAATGAAATGTGTACACCATTCAAAAGTTTTATTCTTCCAATATTGTCTTACGTTTAAAATGTGACCATAACATTTTTTAAGCTCATAATATTTTGGTTCAACACAAGCAAGTATTTCAAAAAGTAGTAGTCAAACGTATCTTTATTGGTTTGTACTATGAAAAAGTATGATATTCCGGCAACTGCGTGATTTTTATGTCCTTACAAAATTGCTCTTCTCTTCAAATAAGAGTATACATTCTTGTGAGTAGACGTTAAATATCTGGACAACCTTATAATAATTGAATCATGCGGCAATGTTGTTGTCGTCCTTAATGTCTTTAAGCTATTATTCTTGTAAGTTGACGTCAAATATCTGAACAACCTAATATTGTTCAGATATGGTCAAATGGGTACAACATGTTGTGTCTCTGATCAGGCATCAGCTTACGTTCCTTTTTCATTTCTGTGAACACAATTGTTTTACTTACTTACTTAGATGGCCGTAACAACCCGTGTCCGGATTTCAACCGACCTCATCAGCTCTCGTGAGGCGCCTCTGCTTTGCGCGCGCCTTCTCCAATCGGATACACCAAGTGCGGTTAGGTCTTCCTCAGCCTGGTCCATCCATCGGAGGCATGGTCTCCCTCGTCGTCGTTGACCAGCGACCCTCGCCTCGAGCACCTTTTTCGCTGGAGCTTCGTCGTCCATACGATGGACATGACCCAGCCAGCGTAGTCGCTGCACAGTTATACGCCGAGCTACGTCAATGTCTTCGTAGAGCTCATACAGCTCGTTCATTCGGATGCGATAGTCATCGCCGACTCGAACAGGACCGAAGATTTTGCGAAGAACTTTTCTCTCGAACACCAGAGCCAGAGCGGCTGCGTCAGTTTGCGAAACTACCCATGCCTCAGCGCCACAAAGCAGCACAGGTAGAACGAGCGTCTTGTAGAGTGTTAGTTTTGTTGATCGAGAGAGTGCTCTGGAAATTAGTTGCTTACTGAGCCCGTAGTAGCACCTATTAGCAATTATTGTTTTTCGCTTAATCTCCAGGCTGATTTCGTTGTTAGTATTAATGGCGGTACCAAGGTATACAAACTCCTTGACTACATCAAAGTTATAGCTGCCGGCTGAATCGTGGGAGTCTAAACGCCGCGCTCCCTTGTTTGTAGACAGCATATACTTTGTTTTTCCCTCATTTATCGTCAAACCCACTTTAGCTGATTTCTTTTCGATAGCGGCGAAAACAGCGGTAACATCTCTCTTGGTTCTGCCAACAATATCAATATCATCAGCGTACGCAAGGAGCTGGACACCTTTATAGAAAATGGTACCATTACGATGCACACCGGCCTTTCGTACGATCCCCTCCATGATGATGTTGAAGAGATCGCAAGACAGTGGATCGCCTTGCCTGAAACCTCTTTCGGTATTGAAGGTTTCGGAGAGGTCATTTCCTACCTTGTCGGAGCTGCGTGTGTTGCTCAACGTCATTCTGCAAAGTCTAATCAACTTTGCAGGCATACGTTGCGTATAGGCTATTCCTTCTCGAGCTATCGAACGCAGCTTTAAAATCGACAAAGAGATGGTGTGTGTCAATTTGATTTTCGTGGGTTTTTCCAGGATTTGTCGTAGCGTGGAAATCTGGTCTATGGTGGACTTACCAGGTCGAAAGCCACACTGATAAGGTCCAATCAGTGTTTTTGTAATCGGCTTTTGTAATCGGCACAATTGTTTTAAAAGTGATCAAATAGGGGAAAATTGTGTTTTCTCGTTATATTTTGCGTTATTTATTTCATTTGTTATGAAAGCACACTTATTCTAAAAAAGCCAAATTATGAACTGGAAATACTCAATTCGTTGAGCAAATGTATCAAAAATATGAAGTGCGGCGAAAGACAGACATTTTCACTTGTTGTGATACACTAACCGTTTGCACAAAAGTTGTACCTGCTGAACGCAGCCAATAAAATTTGTCACTAATCAACATTTGCTCTCTCCCTGTCAGAATTTTTTGACAGACCGACCCGGGGCAATTTAAAGTGTGGTGAAAAATTCGCTTCCACCTGGTTTTCTTACACTATGATGAAAAGTGAGAGTGCATTGTGTTTTTCGAACTGGCCCGTGGGGCTATGGGCATGATACAGGAATTAAGGTAGAAGTGACAGTTCCTTGGCATACCATCTTGACAGTTGTTAACTGCCAAGAAAGAGAGCGTTCATTATTAGCTGTGTTTAATTCACATTGACTGCATTCAGCGGAAAATTTGCTAACAGGCCGCTTACCCTGCAGCCACACGTGATGGTACTGGCATGCCAATAAAGTAAATGAATTTACTTCGAAAATATTCTGAAATAATCAACAAATTATGCTGCGGCCACACGTGATAGAATATTCAGTGATGCTTTATATGCCAACACAGCACAATATTTAAAATGGATAAAAATGGGGAACTAATTATGTTGTAAAATGTATTATCAATATTTTTTAAAATGAAATGGAACTTATTCATATGATATTTTATGTGTCAAATAAGAAATAAAATAATTGCATTTATTTCACTACAAGACATGAAAGACAAGTGCATATTTAAAATTCCAATATTTTGGGGAGAAAATACAACACTGTTTTCCTTACTTCGATTTCGCACCGGCTACGGTTGTCAAAATTCACTGTCTCAGTAAAAGTTGTTGCCAGTGGACTGTCACGACTCCCAGTTGACCTGGGTCCATAGCTGGGACAGCAAAGCGGCTGTCCAGGGTATGCCAAATATTTATAATCTTTTAATTTAAGGACTCCAAATAAAAACGCACAAATTACAATCGAACGTTATAATTTTATTATCCAATGTTTAGTTGGGAGAAATTAACACAAATTATCTAATGATACCTCGTTACGGTATCTATTTTCAAAATTTACGCAAAGTTCGTAAGCGTTTAAAAGTAATAATTACAAATTTCTTAAATAATAATAATAAAGATTAATATAAAAAAGAAAGGTTTCACCAAATCCTCATGTGGCACGTCGCTGCTGGGTCCGTGGACCGTAGGTTGTCGGCTTCAGCTCAGAAGTGCAGCCGCGTTGAGTCTCTTCAGTCGACAGTGCCGGCGGCAGCGCGGTTGTAGAGTGTGAGAAATCTGATCTACCTCGCCCTACCGTGTGCGTCTCTAACTCTACTCTACCGATAAGAAATGGGATTGAGGAACTAGGAGCTTTGGCAGAGTGCAAATACCCCTTACCAAGGAAGGTGTGGATTCCCTAACGCCCTGGCTAATTGGTTTTCTTTTATTACAACTTCGGCAGAGTGCAAATACCCCTTACCAAAGCTATAATTCGTCACGTCCTTGTCTATGACTCACAATTCGGCCTGGCTCACTATTTCACCTTACGACACCTACAATATAAATTTCCCTAGTTGGCAGAGTGCATATACCCTTACCATAAGCTGTCTAGGTTCCCTCACGCGTTCTCCTTTTATAGTGTCTAGCGTCCCTATTTGGTAGAGTGCATATACCCCTTACCAAAGCTGCTAGAGCTCCTACTGTCTGTTCACACGAAATCTCTCGAAATGTCAGACTTCTCTAGTTGGCAGAGTGCAAATACCCCTTACCATAGGAAGGTCTGAATTTCCTTGTGCTAACTCTGGAATGCTTTAAAATCAATTTCCCTACTTGGCAGAGTGCATATACCCCTTACCAACCTAGCTTCCCTATTCACTCCCTAACTATCTCCTATCCTGCTATTTTAACTCACAGACCTACCTGAAGGCTGCGCGCTGCCGCCGGGGTGTCTTCTGCTGCCCGGTTCGGCGCTGGCGTAGCTTGTCGGTGACGTCGACGTCGCTGCTTCGGTATCCTGACTGTGTTTTCTTGGAATTACCTGCTGCTTCCGTAATGCTCCTGACTGTGCTCGGCCGTACTGCCTTTGGCTGTCCTCTGCAGCGGCGTTGGCTGTGCTATGTCTCGTTTGAGCAATTTTACTTTGACTGCTGCGTTGACGTGCAGCGTTGGTCACAAATATGGAAACTCTCACTTACGTCTTGTCGGTATCACGGCTGATTCACAACTGCCCCAAGTCGGGCCAGATCTCTCTCTTTTATTGTAAGATTGCCTCGGCTCGAGCTCGAACTTCATGTCAAGTGTTTCCGGTATGTGCTGAATTGTTCATTTTAGGTGAGTTGGGTTTTTTCATGAAAGGTGAGGGTGTAGATTTTCCAATAGGGTGGACATCTACGTCTGGGGTGTATTTTCCGGTGGTTGTAAATTCTTATGCATTTGATTTCCATATCTCTGTTTATGTTGCTCCTCAACATAATAATCAACTTCCGGTTGGCGGCCATCTCGAAAATGTTGGCAACTACTCACAACGTGTTGGCACAGGTTGGATGCCTTGTTTTCGAACTAATGACTTGTTTTCGAGCAAAGTTGATTATGCTGCTGGCGCTAGCCTAAAAAAATAAAATACGTTAGTTTGTGTGTGTGTAAACATGTTATGGACATACACTGGGAGAAATGCCCTGTCGTCATTGTTTAACCCCAACAGACCCATTTGCTAAATCATAAAATTTTGTTTTCATTAGACAAAAATAAATAAAGCGGAGATTGTTTCAGTTCTGTTTGGTATTTATTTAATCATAGGGTTGAACTTAATTCTTCAGTTCTAATTAAGTTTAACATTTCAAAAATTTAATAAATTCGTTTTGTTCATTTATTACATATACTATTATTCATACATTTCAAATGTAATATGAAATTAAATGTATGATTCATATTACACAACTATTTGCAGGGGGAGCCTGCTTCTTCTCCCCGGGTGAAAATGCATGTAACTATTTCATTTCACTTCGGGTAACCCCGTACTGCTGGGTTTGTATGCCCTTTCGGGCTCCCCTGTCAGAGTTTAATGGTGGCGGCTTGCTTTGTGTCGTCTGGGTCCTGACCCACACGACCTGCGCTGCTCAGCTGTGCCTCGGCTCTCTATTGAAACTGAAATGAAATTACATCAGACATGTAGGTAAAATTTGAAGCACAAATTTTGTCCTTACAGGACTGCCAGTGATGTCAAGGTGTGAGAGTATTAGTGAAAAGTGAGAGTGTATTGAGTTTTTCGAACTGGCACGTGTGGCTAGGGGGTTTTTAAATATAAAATGTGAAAAATTTCTCACATTGAGAGAATTTATTTTTTGCTAACTTTTGTTTTAAAAATGGCACCACCACTTTTTGGCACCACCACAAACAATCAAGGATTGATTGCACAATTATAAGCCAAAGCTTCTATGAAACGGTTACACTGTGCATCGTCGTGAATAAACTACAAACAGGGTGGTTCAGTTAATGTAAATTTGTCCCAATCAATCTTTTCCGCGTATGAGGAGCAATCGAACTTTATTATGTGTTGTAGAGGAACGTAAAATTCACGTATTGTTGCAAGTGGATTGAGCCGTGCATTAAAAATGTTGTTGTATGCATTTACATGCAAAAGTTTGTCAGAGTCTATTATCATTGACAGCATAATATTCTCTGGATGCCAAAAGGATGCATTATTTTCGATGATTGGACGAATGATGATTTGGATTTCTAAAGATAGCTAACGAATCCAAGTAATGTATTTAAATACATTTTTACTTCCATTAATTGACAATGGTTGGCTCTTTACTAGGAACAAAAAAGGCGCATACACTTTGACGATAAGCTCTGCCAGTTTTGTGAATGATGAAGGATTCTAGAGGCAGTAATTAACCACCATGCTTTGTTTATGGGACCAGGCTACTCACCAGCTAGTTTTTCATGCTATTATTCAACGCCACAACCATCCGAAATAAATAGTTCTAATCGTCACGTATATCCCAATCACTTATATTATCTGGCATGACACCCATGTGGCGATGTGGCGTGAAACCTTCAGCGACCTACAAAAAAATTAATGAATAAAATATATTTTAAGATGATTGGGTAACAAAAAAACTTACAGGCAACTTTTCACAGGTCAAAATTTCTGACCCAAATTCACCTGGCCAGACTCCAGGCCCTTTAGTTACACCAAAGACTTGCAATGGCAATACGTACAATTGGAACACCTTTTCTTAAACAGAATTTGCACAGAAAATGTAAAATTCTGTAACCTTTTTTTCTAGTGAATGGAATCATTTGATTTCTGAAATTTAATGAACTTTGATTTAATACTATTATTAATCGGAATTTTGGGGTAACAAGTGGAAAAATAGTAAAAATATAATTATCCACTTGAAGATGACATCTGAGAACAATAATATATAAGAACGCAAGATGGTACTTTAAGACCTTTCGAACGATATACTGCACTTTATGATCGGACCAGAAATGCCAAGGTTATGATTAAAAGACCATTGTGGCTGTTTTTTGCCACAACAAAAATGGTGCTGAAATACTTTCGAGGTAAGCTATCATTCTAGGGGGTGACTTTATATTTATTTTTGGTGACCCACCTTAATGCTTACTTCACACCGATTATTAAACTTAGAAGAAACTTTGGAACAAAAACAACTATACCAAATTAACCGGTTTTTTATTTTACTATTTAATTAATTTTTACTTTTATTACCATTTTTGCATAGAGTTAATTAAGATTCATTCATCCATGACGCTTCCAGCCAGTTTATTTAAAAATAATGAAAATATTTTTGTTTTCTTATCAAAGTTGTTGATGTTTTTAACAGACTTTATTTATTAAAAAACGTGATCACATGACCTTAATAGTAAATTTCAACAATATGGAATACAATAAAAACTCAATATTAAACAAATAAAAAGCCATTAAATATACAATTAAAGTGGTAATTATATAGTTTAAAACAAAATTATCACCTGATCAGACATTTTTGTTTGAATATATTTGGTTAATTGCAGAAACCAATATCAATCGTAGTATGAAAAATGTTCTGCACGGCTACAAATTTTCAAATAAATATTAAACTCGTAACAGCTGTCGGCTCGTACGTATTAAGAACCGAGTGTAAAAAAATCGAAAATCGAATGCACCTAAGTAGCCTGCGAAATTTCGTTCGAATGAACATTCTTTCGAAAGAACGAAGATACATTCGTTATAGTTTTCCAATGATATAATTTTACTTTCTTTTTTACATCAGACCACAGAACAGAGCAGATACTGATCAAACCGACTATAACCTGAGCTGACAACATCAGATCAAACCGATATTGGTCTGATTTGGTAATGAAACATTTTGGGTGCAAGCTTGTCAAAGTACCTAAAATATGTAATTAATTAGATAAATAACTAAATTTTTTGAAAAATATTACCTTCTGAAATGGTGCCCGCCATTTCTTGCTTCTTGTTATATCAGGTTTGTTCGGAAATGCAACCAAATTTGGCAACAGTGCGCAGTTTATGCTAAATTGCACTGCTTATGCGAGATCAGCTGTTGCTATTGCTTGACTACTGCGAAAAATTCATTTGCAATTTTGACCGTGCACAATTTCGATCTCGCAACATGGATGCAATTACAAACATATTAGTCGATGCGAATTACAAACTCGATAATTTTTTAATAAATATGAATAGAAGGAGAAAACATATAACAAAAGGGCCCAACATGTAGCATTCCTTCCCGTTGAGTTATTCCTATTCTTAATTAGCTTGTACGTCGTGAACAAGTTTACAAACTTTCTGGATATTTGTTCTTTAGTCATATTTAGTTCGGGCGTAACCTTCTTCATTTCATTTAAAACTTTTGCCCACAAGAAAGACTTCTTTTTGCGACCAGCAGAAAATTCAGCTTGCATGTCAAGTCTGGTGCGCACGAGCAACTTTAGTTTATTTACAGTTAGATCCTCTCCTCTAGAAAGTAAAGTCGATTAAAATTTTATATTTGAATGTTTAATTACAAAAAAATATTGCTTACTTACGCTGTTTCCATTATTTTCTCTTCTTGCAACATAAATTTCTTAACTGCGTGTTTTGCTTTGGTATTGCGCACTAGCTGTTTCATAGTTACATTTTTGAACACTTGACTGAAATAGTGTTGCCATGAGTTGTATTTATGTCTGTACTGCTTCACTTATTGCGGCAGTACTTACGCATTATTGCATTTCCGAACAAACCTATCGTCTTTTTGATTTTTTTTTTTTTTATGTATGCGGTGGCAGCCGATTGCTTACGCTGCAGCCACACGTGATAGTACTGGCAGGCCAGCAGAGAATATGTATTAACTACAAAAATATTTCGAAATAATCTACAAATCTACGCTGGGGCCACCCGTGCTAGTAAATGTTCATTTGCAAAATGTCGTCAAAGGCAAAGGTTCGACCACTTTATTATTTCGGTTGCTTTTATTCAGTGTGCTTAATATGCCAACACAGCACGAAACTTAAATGGGATAAAAATAGGGATCTAATTATTTTGTAAAATTTGTTTATCAATATTTTCCAAAATGAAATGCAACTTAATCATATGATATATTATGTGTCAAATAAGGGCAATTAAAATAATTGCATATATTTCACTACAAGACATGAAAGAAAAGTGCGTATTTAAATTTCGAATATTTTAGGGAGAAAATACAACACTTTCCTTACTTCGATTTCGCACTGGCTGTAGTTGTCAAAATTCACTGGCTCAGTAAAAGTTGTTGCCAGTGGACTGTCAGTGATGTCAAGGTGTGAGTGTATTAGTGAAAAGTGAGAGTGTATTAAGTTTTTCGAACTGTTAATGTCTTCGAACTGGCACGTGTGGCTAGGGGGTTCCACAGGTCAGTGACAGTGAAAGTGCGAAAGAATACGTGTACTGTTTGAATGATTCGAAGAATTTCGAACTTTCATGCTTCCATGCAAGAGGTGCTACACATGCTAGTGAAAGTTCATTAAAAAAAATTTCATCGTATGCGAAGGTTCTCGCTGCTATTGGATCATATTTATGGAATTTAATTTAATGATTTGTTTTTGAGTTAATTTCTTTTATTGTATATTTTTTTGTATATTTTTATGATTTATTGTATATAAAATTGTATATTTTTCACTTTTATCCACTTTTATTTGCAAATTTTCACATTTGTTTCATTTGCTTTTTAAATGTAAACAAGTTATCAGTGTTGCTTCCTGTACGAAATCGAGGAAAACCCGAAATAAAGTACGAAGTCGAAGGAAAACCCGATATGAATCCACCAAAAGTAATTTAAAACAGCACTGATATCCCCCTTTTGACATACACTAGCCGCTGCTGTCAAAATCCACTGGCTCTGAAATTTCATTGCTAGCATGGTATAATGATTTACAAGGTAGGAGTGACAGTTCTGTTGGCGACTTGGAGTTGTCAAAAACACATAGACAAAGAGGAAACGAAGAAGCAGCAAAACAGATGACAAGTTAAGTAGTAGTAGTAGTAGTACTTTATTGAGACTTTTTTCAACAAATATATATACATGAACTTGCAAATTAGTTTCTTATCGATAAATTAGCGACTGTAAATGTATGGCCAGCTAAGCCAGTAACTTGACAAGTAAATTGATAAATCGATTCCCACATGGCATAAATATTCTTATTGACTAAATTTACTCTTGCTCGATTGAGTATTTAAACTATCGTGTATGACGAATGTCAATTTATATACAAAAAAAAAGAATGAAAGAATAAAGAATGTAACAATGGCATGTACACTTGACAGTAGTATGTACTTTAACTAAATCTACTTTATAGAATTCAAAATGTCATTGTTTTTTAATTATTTTTTCTCTGTTGCGATTGCTTAGAGTTAAATGAGAACATTGTAAGATAACACATTTTATGTAACATTTTTGGAGACAGCGAATACACATTAATTCTTGTGTGACAATCAGGAATAAACATAAATGAATACACCATACTAACGTATACTTGATATAACTCATCGTAAACAAGATAAAACATTTAACTGAAGCCCTTTCACTGATTATTTTTTCCGCTTCTTTTTTGTATTGTTTTTAATTTTTTTTTTTTATAAATAAATCATTGATATTGATAAGTTTGAGAACGCCAAGGAACATCCGATTGCGAGGAGTAGACATCTCTAATTATTTCGTTCTCCGAATACCTCATATTAGCGATAAATTTCTTCATTAATGAGGAAGCATAATTTATAATTGGCACAACCTTCGCCTCTCTATACACAGTCTGGTTGGGGACCCTTTTGTATCTTGCCTCATAATTCATGTTAATACACATTCTAAGAACCCTTCTCTCGAATTTTTCCATTTCGCTTAGAACTACAGGCGATATTTTAAACCAGCAGGGAAAAGCGTACAGTAACACCGGTCTAATTAGAGTTTTGTAAAGGAGGAGTTTAGTTTTTCTCTGGAGGCTATCGCTTCTAAGTAGCGAAGTAAGAATGTTAGAGACTTTCCTAGCCTTCTCAATATTATTCCTTGCTGTTGAATTTCAATAATATGTTAAAATTAACTCCAAGATAGTTAATATTATTTTTAAAAGGAACCGAATTATTATCAATTCTAATTGAAAGATTTCGACTTTCTCTAACGACACTCTCTCTTCCTTTCCGTTTCTAATGCAAATGCAATCCGTTTTTAGGTTATTTATTTTAATACCCCATTTCTTATAATAATTATCGATTATATTTACATGAGATTCCAGTTTCCTAATCGCATTCAAAGGGTAATCATCTCTGGCATAAACAAGAGTGTCATCCGCAAAAAGTATCCCCGTGGAGGTCGACCAATTGTTGATTTCATTAATATGTGGAAAATCATGCATAAAAATGTTAAATAATTTAGGCCCCAGTGCCGATCCTTGAGCTACTCCACTCATGGTATCACAAACATTAGAGGAAGATTCCTGAATTTTAACAAAAACCTTTCTATCTGTTAAGAAACTGTCCAGCAGATGATAAATCTGAGCTGGGAAGTTTAGTCTGATAATTTTAAAAAGCAGCCCCTTTCTCCAGACGCTGTCAAAGGCCTTCTCCACATCTAATGAGCAGGCTACTGTGCATTTCTTTTCCCTTAATCCTACAGTAATATCGTTATGAACCTTTATTAAAGCATGAACAGTGGAGTGTTTTCTCTTAAAACCAAACTGATACTCCCGAATATATTCGAATGGGATAACCTCTGAGGACTCTAACTTTGCCATTATCACTCTCTCAAATATTTTCCCCACATTCGATAAGAGCGAGATAGGGCGAAAATTGTTCAATGAATAAATATTAGGCTTTTTTATTAGCGGCAAGATTCTCGCCTTTTTCCATAATAAGGGAAGTACCCGTTATTTATACAATTATTAATTATGATTGTGAGGAATTTTATTGCATATAGTGAGATATTTTTTAATGCAAAATTACTGATCAAATCAGGACCAGTCGATTTCTTTGCTTTTAAGTTGTATATAATATCAGCAATTTCCCCCTGCGAGGTAAAAATTTCTGCTGAGATTGGTGAGACCGCCGAATTTCTACTGTCAAACATGAAAATATGCTGAGGCTTAAGTAACCTAGCCTCCTGAACTGTATTCTTAACTTCTTCTACCAAGCTGGGCTCAAAGCTAGGCATCCTCTCCTGAAACGAGTTGCTAAAATACTTTTCAAATTCATTTACAATTCCTTGTTCCTCAGTTATTAAATTACCATCGATCAACACCCATTCACATCCAAATCTCTTTTGTCTACCTATTAATCTAAAAACTTCCTTAAAAGCTTTGGGTCCAGGCACAATTCCTCTGAGTCTCATCCTGAATTGCTTATTACACCAGAACCTAACTCTATCACTAATGATTTTCTTAAGCAATGTAATCTTACCTGAAAGCTCCCTATATTCCCTGTTCACTCTGTTATAGGTTCTATGGAAAATTTGCTTCAACTGTTTTTGCCACGTGTGCTTTATTGAGAACAATCTTTCAATATCCTTGGGGAGATTCTTATATTTTTTTTGATGAATCAGTAACCATTTCCGAATGACTATCCAATACTCCAAGTAAAGTATTATTGAAAGTGTCAATATAAGTATCAATTTCGTTGTTCTTTAAATTGCTATTAGTTGGTGGAAAACTAAGGTACAAGCTATAATCCATATCTTCTCTAAAAAGCTCCCAATCTGTATTTTTGTAGGATTTTTTGGCAATTAAATCAACATTTGGAATTTCAACTGGCTCCAGACTGGCTCCAGTTGAGGAGAACTGGAAAGTGGTCCGAAAAGGTAGGTAAGGTCTGTAATGTAAAGTTATTCACCAGCAGATTAGTCAGGTTAGACGAGATCAGAAATTGGTCCAAAAAAGACGAGCTTCTGGGAAAGGTAGGAGTTGCCGGTACCATATTAATTAGCGAAGGTAAGTGGTTCCTTTGCCATTTCTCAAAAGATTTCCCATTGATGTTATATATGCTATCCCCCCAGCTAGGACTTCTCGCATTCATGTCGCCTCCGATAATCGCCCCATCAAACTGCAGTACCATGTTGTCTATTTTAATTAAATCTTCCAATAATGTCTCATATCTACTATTAGAATGAATATAGATGGAACCTATTAGCAACCTTTTGTGACACCCCCTAATCTTTATCTTAATTGAGATAAACAACACTGCCAGAATCAGATTCGAAATATATACTGCCTCACATTTGATACTTTTTTTAACTGCAATTGCTACTCCCTGATGCTGATGATTTCTCACGAAGTTGTAATTATCTAGATGTACTCTGTGTCTTATATTGAGATGCGTTTCTTGAAGGAAGGCAATACTGCAGCTGTGAGCGTTAAGAATTTTTTGAAGTTCTAACCTTCTGCTGCTCTCTACAAAAGATGCAGTATTAAATGTCAAAAACTGCATAATCATCAATAATCATTCACCAAAACTTGATTTAGTATATCAAGATATGCCATTCTTTTCTCTTGTTTTGATGAATAACTATTAATGTTTTTCATAAATCCCTCAATTTTCACTAATAAGCCTTGAACGCTCAACCCAAATAAATCTATAGAAAGATCAAAAAAGTTACTTAAAACATTATCCTTAGACTTAATAACAGTCTGTGGAATCGAAGAGGGACCATCCTGCCCTCTAAAGTGGCTGGCATAAGATACCGTAAGAGGCGGTGGAGCCTTAGAAGTGAAGAGTACTTCATAATTTTTTGGTTTCATGGTTGACCTCATTTTCTGAAGATTTTTTTTCCTATACCGAGAATATTCCTTGAAACTATCACAACCACGATAGTTGGCAGGATGGTCCCTCTTATAATTCACACAGTATGGCTTCTGACCTGATTCCTTCGTAACGCTACATTCCCCTGGTGAATGAGCGTTATTGCATTTTACGCATTTGTAATCGCTTGCGCAATTTTTGGCCATGTGACCAAATTGTTGGCACCTTCTGCACTGGATAGCATCTGACTTACCCTTAAGTTTTTCCCAAACAATCTGTTTATTAAAGAGGAATTTTAACTTTAGCACTTCTGTTGGGAGCTTCCCCGGCGTAAGGCTAACCAAAAACAAATCATATTTGATTCCTTCTCTCTTGGAATGAGCAGTTGCCAGATTGCTAACTTTCTCAATCCCCTCAGGAATCAATGCACGCAATTCTTCGAGAATTTCCTCCTCCTCCCAATCAGACGAGAGGCCTCTTAATATCAAGTTGATATTCCTGTCCTCTTTAGGAGTTAACGAGTAGGCTTGAACACCTGGGCTGCTTCGAAGCTTCTCGAGCAAAGCCCGATGTACCTCCCTATCCTCAACAAAAATTTTACTTTTTTGCCCCGAATTAATGACTTTAAAAACAATTTTTTTGTTTCTCAAGTCCTTGCTAAGATTACGAACATCTACATTTTTAACAATAATTGGAGGACAGAACCTACCTTTTCTCCCTGTGCTTGCTCCAGAGTACTGTCCACAATCACTTTCCTTGCCATTTCCGACAACTGCTTGAAGATTCACTCTTTCCTGTTTTTGCGCTTTGTGAATAGCTGCTACATTGTTCAGCGTCTTTTTCGCCGCCTTTTCCTTGACTATAAGCTCGCCGAGAATATCAAATCTGTTGCTGGATACTTTTTTGGCTGGGACACCACTTTCTCCAGATAAGCTGCCAATTGAAGACCTTCTTGCTCTCTTGGCAACCTCCTGCCAATCATGATGCATTGCTACCGAAATCTGACTATCGATAGTTTCCGTCGAACAGGCTACATCATTAATTCCTGTCATTTGACTCTGCCAGTTATGCCAACCTTTGCTGCACTGTGGTGGTGGTACTTCTGATTGCATATCAACCAATTTCTGTGCAATTTCAGATTCCCTTTCACTAAACATTTTAGTGGCTTGGAGAGGCTTCAGCCTTTTCTGTAGCTGACTTATCAGTCTTCTTCTCTTAATTTTCCGCACATGCATTTATTTGGGACATATTAGCTATCCCGCTCTCACAGAAAAAAGGAAAAACGCGCGTTTTTGGAGGAATATAACCTCACTTTATCAGCCACCAGTACACACAGCTCGAACCACGCCAACGCCTCATTTCCGAGTCTCAGACTTAACTGCAACACCCGACTCTGTGACTTGATTTACGCAGACCAGAGACCAGCAGCACAATAAACCTCAGTCCCGTACCGGCGTGATCAACTGCAGCCAACACCCGGCAATTCTTAGCTTTTTGTAGAGCACTTTAATGACTTTTTTGCTTTCAATTATTTTTCTCGTTTTCAATTCGTGTTGAATGAAAAAACTGTCTAGTTATTTTGTTGGTTAAAAATCAATTACAATACACAATAGTTGAAAAACTTGATTATGGAGAAAATCTGCAACTTCTCGGAAAAGATGTCCGACTTGCTACCTTCTGCAGCAAGAAAAATTTCGCGTGTCGATGACAAGTTAAGCTTTGTATTGATTTGACAACTCCCGATCGCCGCTCGTGAGAGAAAAGGTAGTTGTCAAGGCTACCTTGTAAATTATTGTTTCATGGTTGCTAGTAGCGATGAAAGCGCCGTGCATGGTGTAAGAAAACCAGGTGAAAGCGTTTTTTTCACCTCTCTTACAAAAATTGTACCCGCATCTGTCAAAAACAGCAGAAATAAATGGCTGCGTTCAGCAGATATAGTCATGTTTCAATCATTGGCTACATTCAGCGGAAAATTTGCTACGAAGCTGTTGAACAACTTTCGGGCTGAATGGTATATTGCATAAAGTGCTCGCACAACACGTTCCCTGAGCGGTCGCCATCTTAGGTAGCGAAAATATTTTATACTACTTCAGTTGAGCGGCTTACGCTTACTTTATTTTGACAGATAAATGTACCAAATATTAAATTTATTAATTACTAAATTATTAAATTGCTTAGTTGTGCTTTTAATTAAAACTATTTGTTTGAAACGTGTGCACACAGAAAATAAAAAAATAAAAATTATACAAAAAGCATTTATTGTCGAACAGCTGTTTGCCGTTTGACGTTTCGAAAAAAAAATAGTTCAGCAGAAAGTATCACTTTATGTTGCAGTTTCCAAGTTGGAAGTAGTGCGGGCGCGTGTGTTAAATTTGTGATAGTTTGAGTGAAAATATTATTAAAACAGTTAATAACAACTTTAAAATGTGAAAGAAGTCTTAAATTGGCAAAAAAAAACCTGTAAAAATTTTAACCTAAAATCGACTGCGAAACATAAACATAAAGAAACTTGAGATAAACAGCTGATTTTGACATCTAGCCCGCTTTATTCTGCTTTCTACTTCATTCCTCTCCGGCCCTATCTTATAATTCTGTCATGACTTTATGCTACTTCGCTACCTGGGCGCTCTTTCGGATAGAATGCAGCAGATTATCCAGATATTTGACATAACCTTATTTTATGTAAACAAAAGACACTGTTAAATATTATTGTAGACGTAGAATTTTTTGCTTGCTATATTTTTTGATAAATTTATTTCAATCTTAGGTTTAATAAATGGAATTAAATATTTCGGAAGAATATGAATTTTTTATTTTTCCCAAGTAAAGAGCTTATATATATTTTAAATGATATATAAAGAATCAATAGAGTTTTCATAGCACAATTACCATGCGCATTCTCTGTATATGTAAGCCTGCGTAGTAGTAGTACACATTTTTGTAGCTACATTCTGGCTCTACAGCACATCTCTATAATACATCTGTATGGTTTATTGCATTTATTTCGCTGAAGATAAACAAAAACAATAACAAACGATAAAAATTAAAACAGCTGATATGCATATATAACATTAATGTAAATTTTACATACGTATTAATAACAACAACAATACAAGCCGTTACTGAGAAATATTCGTAAAACAATTCATTCCAAGAAATTAAGTTCAGATTCAAATGTGATTTATGTGCTTGGAGCAGCTATATTTGGGTGTTGAGGTAAAATTTAAGTTAGAGCAATTATCAAATGCAAAAAATCAAATGCAAATGCAAATGATAAGTCCAATAGAGATACTGACATTAAAAATACTTGCTGATTTGCTCAAACTATTTCCTAATCTGGTTTTAGAAAACGAAGTCTTGATTCTGAAGTTTTAAATTTAGAGTTTGCTTACCTTTTCAATGATTCAGAAGAATAAGTAAAAACTGAATATTACTGGAAAACAGTTTATTCAATCAGAAGTGGAGACTAATCTTTGGCATTTTCTTTAATGCGAAAATTATTTTTTAAAATTTTGACCTAGCATAATTCGTCAGCAAACGTTGGTCGCATTTTTTTCTCAAATAAACTTAAATAAAACAAAAATCAGAGGCATTTTGAGCACACAAGCATTGATTAAAGAGTGAAGAATTTGCCTTGTTATAATTTGGACATAAGGAAAGAATTAACAAGCAAATACAATACAAATTTAATTGAATCTTATAATTTTTTTACCTTATTAATATATATATTTAATTTGATATTAATAACATGAATATACTTTTAAAGGTCCTATTTAATTTTTCATTAAAACCTATATGTATAAATATGCTTATGAATAAAGAAAAATTTATTGTAAAAATACGAAATTTACAGTACGAAAACTACTTTTTTTTCATCAAGTCTATTCGAGAGAGTGATATTATGCTTGTTCTTCTTATCTCTTTTGAGCTAGAAAAATACGGAAAGACGTTCTAGCAGCTTGTAAGTTACTACCAGAGATAAAGAGATAGGAAACTTCGATTATTGACTGTGCGAAAGGGATAGCCTTATGTACTGTTTTATGTCAAATTGAGGTCAATACTAACACAAGAAGCTCAATACTATCACAAACTACAACCGCAAATCATCCCTGCCCAGGGAATAGTACTCACCACAGCGCAATTAAGTTCGATACTGCCAAATTGAGTATTCTTTCGTATGAAATGTGTAGCAAAAGGTGACGTATTCGTAAATTCACAAAAATTGCTCTCAATTGCTTCAATTGTCACCACAGCTACAATTGCGTTTCCAAGAATCTAATCAGAAATTTTTCTGAACAAGATTTTTGTAATTTAGATTTAATTATTATTCATCCCAATCATAAAAAATTTTCTCCTGGGTGTTGTAAAAGGGACTTTCCGTTTTTAAGATACAGATAAGACATCTCTTTTTTTTATTTTACACTCATGAATATTGACGGTTGATGAACAAATTTGCAAAAAGTTTTTGCACTTTATCTTAAAAACAGAAGGTCTCTTTTACAATTCCCTGGACAAAATAATTGATCTGATTAAGTTTGAGTTAAGTTTATAATTAATTTCGTTTAATCTTTATCATATTCAAACACAAAATAACCTAGACAAATAAAACTGTAAGAAATACATTTAAAAAATAATTAAGTATTCCAATCATTTCTATAAATTTGAAAGAAAAACCTTCGACGCTTGAATTATTGAATGTTTTCGCAAAAAGCTACATAAAACTTGTTTTTGTTGTAGAAATAATTTATATAAAAAAAGCGTTTTGATCCCCTTTCTAATAACTTAAATTTTATTTGCAAAAACTGTTTCAGTTTTACACAAAAATTAATTAGCTGTTTCATTAAAAAAACAAGGTTCTTCATTTTATATTTTTAACAAAATAGTCTAGCTTTAAATAGTCTATAGACTACTAAAAATCTATTTTCATACCATGTGAATCTATATTAACAAAACTCATTTTTTGTTAAATTTCTATATTTCATACTTCCCTTGCTCATTTTTAGAATAACCGTGCTCATTTTTACAAATATTTTTGAAATATTATAAGAAACAAATATTTTTGCATTGATTTGTTTTTTTATACTTATGCCATGGACAATTTTACCCTACTTTGTAGAACATATAAATGTTTTTCAACTGCATCAGAAATTTTGCTTATGTATTTTATCTTTGTAACTTTCTCTTTACACTTTGGAGCTATACTCGTAATACCACAAATTGGAAAAATCTCTAAAGATATTGTAACCAACATACTTTTCTGTATTTCAGTTGCTTAATAAAAGAAAAAAAATGAGCAAGGGAAATTTAATAATTAACAGAAAACAAGTTTTGCTAATACAGACATGGTAAGAAAATATATTTTTAATAATAACTTCTAATTGGAAAGGAATATTGGAATAATTTTTTTGAAATAAATAATTTTGAAGCTAGCCTTTTTTGTTAAAAAAAAAAAAAAAATAAAAGAACATTTTGAAAAAATTAATTTCAACAAAAAATCCCGTTTATTAATATTAATTTTTCTGAAAGACTGATATTGACACCAACGATATCATGGAATAAATGTATCATTACACTGTGGAACAAATTCAGGTTAGCAAAACTAAGGTCGATTCTGAGAGTGAGGGGTGAAAATAGAGGCTAAATTAGAAGACCCGTATCGCGGAGTTTGTTTATGTTAGTTCGAATTTTTTTTTTTAATCGACTTTCGAACTTTGCAGTCAAATGACGATTTTCAGCATATTGTTTATATGGTTTTTTGGCTATAACTCGTCGACTAATTGATATTTTTTCAATCTGTAAAAATCAAATTATTGCTAGAGACCTGTGCAACAATTAAAATTGAAAAATTGACAATTGAAAAAATTGATTTAGAAAATTTTTGTGGTGCTTATGAAACAAAATGTTGGAAAAATTATTTTTTTTCATGCTTTTTGAAAATATTTTCCACAAACTAAGTCTTTTTTGCCTTCTGTTTGATCTATAATATGCTTCTCAGTTACTTCAACAAATTTCATTTGAAAAGAAAATAGTCTAAGTCGATAATTTGCGTTAAAAATTCCAAAACCATTAAATAAATAGCGATTTAGGTAGAAGTAATTAAAAAGGGAAGTTCCAAGAATTAGGAATTAGTAAAACAACTTTTTTGTTTTCAACCACCGCACAGGTAGCGATTTTTTTTTATTTCGTACAAGCGAACTAATTTCAAAAATAAAAATTCAGTTAAGACTCGAAACTCAGCCGAAGCTGATGTCTTTTAATTTTCGCTCGGTCGTTATAAAATTCGATATTAATTTTTTTGAAACTTATTTAAATTTGTGAGTGATTTAAGTTAAGTGCATCGGTTTCATAAAAATAACAAAGAAAACATTGTATAATATATATTGTATTAAAAATGTCGGTACCAAAATATGAAATGGACCATTTTTGTAATGTTTGTGGACGTTTCATAGCAAGCGATGAAAAATGTGGCAATGCGAGTGATTTTTTTTTGGAAGCCTATAAACAATATTTCTCGCAAGAGTTTATCACTGACGTAAACTATGAACCTAAAAAAATTTGCTTTAACTGCTATTCAACTCTTATGCAATGGAAAAGTGAAAAGAAGAAGGCTATGCCTTTTGGTAAACCAATGATGTGGTTAGACAACAGCCCGCATCAAGAAGAAAATTGCTATGGGTGTATCAACTACCATAAAACTTTGAATAGAAGGAAAGCAAATAACAAAACTTATGTAGCAGTGCCATGTGCCCAATTACCATTACCGCACTCAGAATTCGTTCCAGTACCAACATACCGAAGTATTGGTCTTCAAACAGATATCAGTACTACAACCACCGCTGCTACATTCATGGATTTCTCCTCAGAATACAACCCTGGTGAAGGTACATCCTATGAAACATCAAAGAACCCAATCCTAGCCACACAAAAACAGAGGAAAGAAATCTCCAGATGCAATACTCGCTGAAATTTGTTGGTGGTATAAAAACACCTTTGAAGAAGAGGAGGTCGAGGAAAAAGAGGAAGAAGGCGAAGACAAAGATGAAATTCCAGAATATCTGTTGGACGAAATTATCCACATTTATGATAATGATGACGATGACCAAGATATTAGAGAGAGCAGTGATGTTGATCCACAGCCGCCTGCTAAACGGCAACTGGCCAAACCATTAATTTAATTTATTTAATTTTTTTTTCTTAAAACTTTTCATAACTAACATTTCAATATTATATTTTTTCCCATATTTTTATAATTTCTTTTTCATATTTCTTCAAAACCAACACTAAACAAAAGTGGTACATAAAAAATGAGAAGTAAATTAATATTTAGCTGGAAAACGCACGTTTTGTATTATGATTGTTTTCTTTCCAAATGAAATTTATTGAAGAAACTGAGAAGCATATTATAGATCAAACAGAAAGCAAAAAAGACTTAGTTTTGTGGACAAAATTTCCAAAAAGCATTAAAAAAAGAATTTTTCCAACATTTTGCTTCATAAGCACCACAAAAATTTTCTAAATCAATTTTTTAAAAAATTTTAATTGTTGCACAGGTCTCTAGCAATAATTTGGCTTTTACTTACTTACTTAGATGGCGCCTACAACCGTAAGTCGTTTTCCATCCGCTTAACATGACCTAGCCAGCGGAGCCGCTCGATTTTTATGCGCTTTACTATGTCGATGTCGGCGTATAGCACATACAGCTCATCGTTCCATCATATACGGTACTCGCCATTGACGCAGATTGGTCCGTAGATCTTGCGAAGGATCTTTCTCTCGAACGCTCCCAAAGTCTTTTCATCAGAGCTGCTCAACGTCCAGGTTGGTGTTGCATATAACAGGACGGGCATGATTAGTGACTTATAGAGTGTGACTTTTGTTCGTCGAGAGAGGGCTCTGCTTCTCAATTGCCTACTGAGCCCAAAGTAATACCTGTTGGCAAGAGTTATCCTTTGTTTTATCTCTCTACTGATATCGTTGGTGGAGTTAATGCTGGAAACCAGGCAGACGAAGTCCTTCACAACCTCGAAGGAGGTGTTGTCAACAGTGACGTGGGTGCCAATACGCTGGGACTGTTTGTTTGTTGACACCAGACATTTCGTCTTATCTGCGTTTACTGCAAGACCCATGCGACTCGGTTCTTTTTCTAATTTGGAGAATGCTGCACTGACTTCGCGTGTGTTATGGCCAATGATATCAATATCATCGGCATACGCTAGCAGCATAACATTCTTATAAAATATTGTGCCGCTTTGTCTCAGATCAGCAGCTCTAATGATCTTCTCCTTAATTAGATTAAAAAAGTCGCACGATAAAGAATCACCTTGTCTGAAACCTCTTTTGGTAAAAAATGGGGGGGAGAGGTCCTTCCCGATTTTTACTGCACTGCTGGTGTTGCTCAGTGTCATCCTGCATAGACGGATTAATTTTACAGGTATACCAAATTCAGACATGGTGGAGTATAGGTGATTCTTTATTGGACTGTCGAAAGCGGCTTTATAGTCGACAAAAAGGTGGTGGGTGTCGATTTGCTTCTCTATGGTCTTTTCCAAGATTTGTCGTAGCATGAATATCTGGTCGGTGGTAGATTTTCGAGGTCTGAAGCCACACTGATAAGGCCCAATCATTCGATTTACGATGGGCTTCAGTTTTTCATATAATACGCTAGACAGAACCTTATAGGGATCGCCTTTTTTGTGGACTGGGCAGAGTACACTGAGGTTCTAATCGTTTGAAATGCATTCTTCCAACCATATTCTGCATAGAAGCTCGTGAATGCATTTAAATATAGCTTCGCCTCCATTCTTAAACAGCTCAGCGGGTAGACCATCGGCTCCCGCGGCTTTGTTGTTCTTAAGCCATGTTATTGCTGTCAAAACTTCATTATAGTCGGGCAGCGGAACTTCAACGCTGTCATCCATAATTGGGGTTTTCGGGATATCATCTCTATTGGCGGGATTGTTGTCGTCATCGCCATTCAGAAGACTAGAGAAGTGTTCCCTCCATAACGTCAGTGTACTCTGTATATCTGTCACTAGATTCCCGTTTTCATCCTTGCAGAAAGAGGCCTTGGTTTTAGAGCCATCGGCCAGGCGTCTTATCTTTTCGAAAAATTTTCGGGCCTCGTTCCTGTCACCATACATCTCAATCTTCTTACACTCACGCTTTTGCCTCTCTTTTTTTTCTCCTGAAAAGACGTCTCTCGTCCCTCCTCTTCTCTCTGCATCGCTCCTTGGCAGCACGCGTTACAACCGACTGCAGGGTGGCTTTGTAGGCGGCGTTCTTCTCTGCAGTGGCGTCGCGACACTCTTGGTCGTGCCACTAGTTTTGGTGGGGACGGTGGTAGCCAATAACCTCTTTGGCAGCCATACGCAGAGAGTGGGAGATGTTGCCCACTGCGTGCATATATCGTCGATCGGAGGAGTGAGAGTCGAGTGGCAAAGGCTTCGTCTGTCCGTTTTGATTGCAGCTTGTCGACGTCTAGCTTTCTCTGTGTAGGATTGCGCGTATTCTTTGCAGCGCACAGACGTGTATGGATCTTAGCCGCGACAAGATAATGATCCGAGTCTATGTTAGCACTACGGATCGTGCGTACATCTAATACACTGGAAGAGTGCCTTCCGTCAATCAAAACGTGATCATTTTGGTTGCGCGTTTTTTGGTCAGGGGACAACCAGGTGGCCTTATGAATATTGAGATGCTTGAATCTAGTGCTACTTATAACCATGTTTCATGCTGTGGCGAAGTCAATCAGCCTCATTCCGTTATCGGATGTGTTGTCGTGGAGACTGAACTTTCCCACTGTTGGACCAAAGATGTTTTCCTTGCCCCCCTTGGCGTTGAAGTCATCAAGCACAATTTTTGTGTCATGACGGGGGCAGCGCTCGTAAGCGTCTTCAAGGCGCTCGTAGAAAGTATCTTTGATCTCATCGTCCTTGTCCTCTGTCGGACCATGCGCACATATTAGGCTTATATGAAATAATTTAGCCTTGATGCGGATTATATCAAGTCGTTCGTTCACAAGAGTGAATCGTACGATGTGATTCCGTAATCTCTTGCCAACTACAAATCCGTACCCAAACTCGTGCTTCTCCGCATGGCCGCTGTAGTAGACATTACAGGATGCTTGCCGAGAGCAACCCTGTCCCTTCCATCGCATTACAGATGGCTGTTATAGATTGAAAAAATATCAATTAGTCGACGAATTATAGCCAAAAAACCATATAAACAATATGCTGAAAATCGTCATTTGACTACAAAGTTCGAAGGTCGATTAAAAAAAAATTCGAACTAACATAAACAAACGCCGCAATACGGGCCTTCTAATTTAGCCTCTATTTTCACCCCTCACTCTCAGAATCGACCTAACTTTTGCTAACCTAAATTTGTTCCGCAGTGATATTGTACTGTTTGTTATTGTTGTCAATCAAATCGTTGTTTTTCCTGATAATGTTGTCCCAATCAGTGGCATCTGAGTTGCCTGCTAGCCATTTCCAGGCAGAGCCAATCCAATTGATTGATCTTTTAGGTATTTTAGTGTTACGCACACGTATTTGGTTTAACAATTTGTCGATTTTAACAATCTGGTGTCCCAGCTGTAACTCTAGAGTTCCAGTCTTCCTAATTTCGTGTTGAACGGTTGGTCTAATGCTGTTTAAGAGATGGTCGTAGTCGTCTAAATTGATTACATGAATAATTTTAAAAGTTCCTTTGAAAATTTTCCCTTGCCCTATCTTGATTGCAACAAGAGGGTTGTTATACTCGTACGTATTGACTGAAGCCTGTGTCCAGTGAAGAATCGTTCTGAAAGAAATTTTAGGTTTTTATGTGTGATTTGTTAATTTTTTTTTCCGGTAGTAGTAGTTATAGTTACTGTATTATTTTTAGCTACAGTTTCTTTTTCATATAATGGCTTATTTTTTCCTTTTATTTGCTTATTTCTTTTAAAAATGTTCTCGCCTGGATTAAATTCTTTGGTTTTTGATCTTTTGCGGTTATGCTTATGTGGGTTTTTCTGCTGATTTCGGGCTATTTCATTTTTAAGGTCTGAATTCACTATGTCTTTAAAGTTAACTAAGTCCTGATAGTTTATCCTTTGTGTTCTGTTAAAAGAAATGTCTGCTGGTTTATTCATAGTCACTGAATGTACAGCGTTACCTATCTACCGCATTAGTTATGACTTCTTTTAAAGAAAATTCAGGGTATTCCTGTACAAGACATCTTATTATTTCGAGAATCGGGGAATGGACTCTTTCCACCGCACAATTTACCTCGCTTTTCTGCGGTGGTGCAAGATAAATTGTTCTTCCGAGTCCTTCTTAATAGCTTAGAACGATTGGACTTATGAAACTACCTTCACTATCCATAACAAGGAATTTTGGGACTGTAAAATAATGGATTAGTTTGATTAATTTGTCTATTACGTGTAATACAGATTTGTTTTTTATTCGAAAAAATTTAGTAAATTTTGAGAACTTATCTATTGCTATTATAAATTTTTCACCTTTTATTTCTATGATATCAATATGTAGAATTTCAGAAGGAAAGGATGGAATGGGAGTTGGTTGGAGTTTGACGAGCAAATTTCGCAGGTTTTTGTATAATCCTTAATTAGTTTAGCCATCTTCGGAAAATAGTAGTTCTCTAAAATTTGCTGTTTGTTTTCCTTTGGGTTTCGATGGGCACGTTTGTGTTCATCTTGAATTCTTTTCCATTTGATTTCTGCATCTGTAATGTCAGCAACAACTCTCTGTGTTATTCTTGCTTTAAATTTCGAAAAGTTTTCTTTAAAGATCTCTAGAAGCAGGGGAAGGTGTTTTTCTTGTATTTTAATCCCGTTTATTATGTTTGGGTTCAATTTTTCCCTCAATATTCTTGTTAGAATATCCTAATTTAACTCAGGTACCCGTACAAAATGTCTGTGGAGAACGGCGTGTGGATTTTTATAACAGCTCATTTCATCCCCCTCTGATAGTAAGAGCTGGTTTTTAAATACATTTATTGGAGCTTCGACATGTGATATGAGGTCAGTACTGTCTTCATCTGCGCTATGTTGGGAATTGGATGATGATGTTAGAGTATTTACTTCCGCTGATGGTCATCTCGAGAGTGCATCTGCTACTAAGTTGGTTTTCCCTGGTTTATAGATTAGCGGGAAGTTAAATTCTTCAATTCTCGCCTTCCATCTCTTGAGTTTTGCATTGTTATTTCTGTTGCTGAGAGCAAATGTCAGCGGCTGATGGTCCGTCAGAATTTTAATTTCTTTAGCTCCATATAGGTACGTCCTGAGTTTGTCAAGGCTCCATACAATGGCCAGCAGCTCTTTCTCAATCGTGGAATAGTTTTCTTCCGTTCGATTGAGAGATCTCAAAATAAACGTGATCGGTCTGTACTTTCCGATTTCACCCTGCGAGAGCACTGCTCCGATTGCGTAGTTTGAAGCGTCTGTTGTAAGGACGAACATTTTTTTAAAATCGGGAAATATAAGGACATCAGATGACATGAGCATTTCTTTAGGGCTTTTGAACGTTTTTAAGCGTTTTTAAGCCCAAAAGGCAGCCTAGAAAACTCGTATTTTCCGTTAGCGGTAGAAAATGCGGTTTTTTCTATATCACGGTCCTTCATCTTAATTTGATGAAAACCGGATGTAAGATCTAATGTAGTGAAAAGTTCAGCATCACCCAAGCTAGCGAGAGTATTAAAAATATCTGGGATTGGATTTGCATCGGGTATTGTTATGGCATTTAACCTTTTAAAATCTATAACAAGTCTATATTGCTTCTCCCCTGCCGCATTTTCCTTTTTAGGAACATTCCAGAGTGAAAAGTTATAAGGGCTTTGAGAGGGCCTTATTATACCATATTTTAACATCTGTGAAACTTGTCTTTCTACTTCAGATCTTAAGTGTGTCGGGTAGGGCGGGTCGATTTAAAAATCGCTCAATACTCTGTAAAAATCGTATTCTAGGGATCAAAATAAGAAACTTTGCCGGGGCAAAGTTGCCCCATTGGGTAGGGGCAAATTTTGAAAAATCCCACTTTGACCCATTTAGAGTGCTCCAATCGAGTCCAAATGTATGACCGACCCCCACTAACTTTGGAGGCTTGACCCACCCATGCCAGTGGCACACCCCCTGGAACCCCCTGTGGGGTTCCCCATACAAACATTTCAAAAAATCACCAGTTTTGGCACTTTACATGAAAAAATCAGCGAAATGGCTATGTTTTTTCTTTATTTTTATTTATTTATTTATAATAATATTTATTGTTTATTTATAATAATATCTATTTTTTCTCTTTGAAAATTTATTTAGTCAGAACATATGTAAATGAAAAAATTAATTTAAGTTAGTTATAGAAAAGAAACTAAACAAATTCTTGTTTGAAGTCTTTTTTACTTTCAAGTCTGGGCAATTTCGCACGGCTCTCTAATGTCGTCGCCATAACAGCCTCTACATTTTCCGGTATAACCCGTTTGAAAACGCTAGCTAGCAATTGAACATGTCGTTCCGTTCCTTGTATGTGTGATGCAATTTTTGGATCATTAAACGGTGGATCATCTTGATTTAAATATTCTTTCAATGTATCGTACGGAATGCTTCACGTGAATGGTGGTTCAAATACGTTATTTATGTCATTCATATTGATCATTTCCGTGTAACTTGTGCAATTAAACTTTATATCTGGTTTTTTATAAGCTCTAAGTTGCGTTGGGTCGTCAACATCTGTTCGATAGCGTGGAACTATGTTGATAGCACAGTCGCGCTTTTCTTTGCTATCATCAAACAACATTGATAACAAGATATTTTCCGAATGCGCATAATATGAATTATCTGTAATTACTTGATTGACAGTTTTTCGTAAACGAGGTTCTAGAAATCGTGACCAAATAATGAAGTTGAAAAATAATGCACTGCCGTACACGACAGAGCTGTAATACTTGATATTGAAGTACATTGGCACATAACATTTAATTATAAATTCAACCAGAATTCTTAAATTTGCATCTGGATATTCCGTTGTCACATATAATCGTAATAATCTAGCGGCCTTGGTGAGCCACAGAGAATGTACAATTTTCCCTGGTTTGATGTTAGCCAGATCCACCGAAACTACGCCGCTAGAAATTGCATGGGCCATGTCGTATAAGTACTTCGAATTGGTGGAAAATTCAATTTTTTTCTGGAGCGGGGGCATATTTTGCAACTCAATTTTCTGGAAGCCGTCCACCACCTGAAAATATATAATAATAAAGTAATTAAAAATGGTTGACAATTATAATAAATGCGTGATAGCAATAACTTACCGGAAGAGTTTCACAAGTTTCGATTTGACGGCTCAGTTTTCCGGTTGCCGATCTTGGTCCAGTGCTGGTTGATTTATCCAAAGCTTCAAACAAATGCCGAAACGGAAGTTCGTTGAAGTGTAGAAGGCAAACGAACCAATGCAATGGTCTTTTTAACAGCAATTCGAATCGTCGTATAATTCCACCGTGTGGGCCAGTGTTTGTTGGCTCACCGTCAGTGCATATTCCAATTAATGCATCCAGTGATATATTTTTATCGTTGAAAAAATCATTTAAATTGGTTGTTTTGTATTCAGCGGTTTCATGTTCCAGTCTTACGTAACCAATCCATTCAGAATTGGGTTCTCTCAAAATAACAAGATGAGGTTCTTTTACCATCCTAGTATGATACTTCTCATCAACTTTAGCTGTCGTTATCTATCCGTTTGCGAACCACTTCTTGTCTGCATTTCTCTTTTTCTCTGCGAACTTTCGATTTATTCATGATGAGAGGTTTGCCATGCTTATCTTTCATTTTAAAATCTTGGAAAAGAGCGGTTCCCAATGCCGATGCTACTCTATTAGGCACACCAAATCTGTCACATACCAAGGTAAAGTTAAAACAATCGTATCTCTCTGTGTATTGTGAACTTGTGCTTCTATCCATATCTTCTTGAACCAGTGGCGGTGCGTATGTTGAATCATCGGGATCTTGGTATGTTGGCATTGATGACATAGACGTTGCTCCTTGCTCTTCAGTTTCCATCACAACTGCATCCATTGTTAGTCTTCTCTGATTATGTTGATCGTGCATGAACTCTTTGAGGCGTTCGGGAACTCTTTCATCCGCATGCACATGGAGTTGCCTTCAAATCGCATTTACATGTTCCAATGTAAAAAATTGTTTCCAGAGATTTTACATACTCTGTAAATTGTTGGGTTTTGTTTCTTCTCTTGATTTGCTCTTGATACTTGTCAAGCAATTTATTCACTTTATTAAATACACTTTTTTTCAGCATTATTTCCATACCAAATTTTTCCCAAATTCCATTCAACTTATCTTGAACTTGAATAGTGAATGATTTATGGGAAAACTTTTTTTGTTCTGTTTTAGCACGTTCGCTTAAGTAAAAATAATATCTCAAGATATCCAGATGGGTTGGTAAATTAAGATCAGTCAAATCAGTAGACACACCAAAAACAGTAACATCGTGCTTGGGTATATGACTCATTGGGTTTTCGATGTTGTTGTTGCTTCATCTTGCGGTGTAGGGGATGGTGGATCCATTGTAAACTTTTTGATTTGGAATGGTCAACTTCACTTATTATTTTTTTTTTAAATATTTTTTTATCTGAAATTAGCACTTCACACTTTGAGTTCTTCACAACGACTTAATGCATTCACAAAAACTGTTGCGTTATATATGGTCTACGAGACGAGGTAATAAGAATGAAATGGTAATTTCAATTCTACCTGCTGTGTCTTGTGGGGGCTTAAAAACGCACACAAGCAATTTTAGGATCTGCAATTGTGTCACAGTGATACCTTAATTTTTTAAAAGGGTTGCGGTGCATTCCAGTGATACCTTAATCGTTAAAATGGTTGCATAAAACGCGCATTTCTTAAGAAGGTGCCATGAAACACCCACAAAAAGGGTTGTAAAAACAACCCTTATTTCTTAAGTAGGTGCTATAAAAAAACTACACAAGTAAGTTTACGACATGCAGCTGTGTCTTGTGGTGCCTTAAAAAACGCACACAAGCAATTTTCCGGTTTGCAATTGTGTCACAGTGATACCTTCATTTTTTAAAAGGGTTGAATAAATTTCTAAAGAGAAAAAAACTCCAAAAAGAAAAAAACATAGGCATTTCGCTGATTTTTTCATGTAAAGTGCCAAAACTGGCGATTTTTTGAAATGTTTGTATGGGGAACCCCCAGGGGGGTTCCAGGGGGTGTGCCACTGGCATGGGTGGGTCGGACCTCCAAAGTTAGTGGGTGTCGGTCATACATTTGGACTCGATTGGAGCACTCTAAATGGGTCAAAGTGGGATTTTTCAAAATTTACCCCTACCCAAAAGTTCGACCCAAATTAGGGGACATCAGAATTCGTTTTAGAGGTATGGTTCCTTCGGCAGAGTTTCTTATTTTAATCCCTAGAATACGATTTTCACAGAGCAATGGGCGATTTTTTTGCCTCCCCACAAATCGACCCGGCCTAGTGTCGGGTAAGCATAGGATTTTGTATAAACCGGTTCATCTGTCGTGGTCCTGATTTCCGCTCTAACTTTTGTGTCTATGGTTCCACTGTCGCAGACTGGTCCAAAAAGATGGTTGTATTTTTCAATTATACTACGAAGATCAGGGTCTTCAAGCATTTGCTCTACGTTGTTTACTTGTTTAGAATTTTTTGCTTTTTATTTAAGTTTGATCTTCGAGCATAACTGCAATATCTGATTTTTCCTGTCGATAACTGCCTCTAATTCACGAAGGGAGTCATCGCCGATTATACCATCAAACGATGTTAATCCAGGTAGAATAAAAAAAATCGAGATTGTTGTTGACTCAGACACTTTTGAAAAATGGTCCTGTTACTTTCTTGTGATTGTTAGTTGTCCTGCTGCCGTCTGGATTTTGAATGGATTTTTAATTGGTCTTGAATTAAAATCAAATTTTTAACATATAAAATTTTTTATTAGCTCCTGTGTCAATTAGAAATTTGTATAAGTGGCCTGTTTTGGAAAAATATTCTAGGTATGGTACGCTAGAGAGGCTTCTGTTGTTTTCGAGGAAGGTTTGAGGATTCATTTGACTTCACGATTGGATTTGGTCTGTTCATGGTATTAATTCTGTGTGATTTAAGTGTAGGATCCACTTCCATAGGAACGGGAGGTTTGGGTTGAACTGGTCTTGGAGGTGGTTTATAATTTTCGAATGGTATTTGGTTAGTTCGTCTATAATTGTAAATCTGGTTTCGGTCCTGTGTAGCTATTTGTCTTGGTGCAGGTCTAGGTTTAAATTGGGGTAAATACATTTGGTTAATAGGCGAAGATATTGAATTTTTAAAATTATTTGGGTGAATAGAGAGGTTTCTAAAATTATAATTTTGTATTTCGAGGCATGAACTATAAGCTTCTAGCAGATTTTGAGGTTTTTGGATGAGCATTCTTGAAACATCCCCTCTTAAGCCTATTATGAATATATTTAGAGCTCTATTTCTGTAATTTCCTACCAGTGCATTCATTGTTTCTTCAGAGTAGTCTTCTGTTTTAATTTTATTAATAATTAAAGACAACTGATGATTGACACTAGCATAAAATTCGTCCATGGAATGGTTGCCCTGTCTCATCAGGCTTAATTCATGCTCAAGTGTACGCAGATAAACACTTTTTATGTTTAGCCAATTGTCATCAAATATGTTATAAGATATGAGGGCACTGTCTGCTGCTCCTTTTATCTTTTTTTTAACATGCAATAACAATAGAGTTCAGCTACTACAGCTATATCGCACTTCCTCAGCATTAACCCATCTAAAGCCACTACCCAGTAATCATTGAAAATATCAATGTTATGGATACCCGTGACCACAAACAAGTTAATGTGGGAAAAATTTACCCACCAATAAATGGGTTGGGCTCAGGGACAACACAAGACGTAACAACTAACCATGCGTATATATAGATCTAATTACACAACTAATTTTAATCTACTTTTGAGTTGACCTTTTGACAAATTAACATCAAAAACGCTACAATTGTTAACAAAGGAACTCATGCGACTTAAAGGAGCAGTAGCCATATAATTTGTTATACTAAATGGCAAATAAATTAAGTTGTTAGCGTTTCTACTGCTTCTACGGTTAGTGTTAAAATTTATGTGAGAAAGAAGTTCTGGAGAATTGAATACACCTGTTATGAGCTGGTGTAAATATACGATATCTGCCGATTTCCTTCGATCACCTAAAGACTGCATTTTTAATAGTTTTAAACGATCCTCATAAGGAGGAAGGTCTAATATGTCAGTTCCACTTAAGCCCCTTAGAGCAAACTGAACAAAACGTTTTTGGATTCTTTCTATTCGATCAACATGCACATTGTAACTTGGGGACCAAACTTGACTTGCATACTCTAAGTGAGGACGCACGATTGCATAATACAACATTGTAGTTGTAATCATGCTATTAAATTCTTTGGCCCAGCGTTTTACAAAACCAAGCATTGAAGATGCTTTTTTACAAATATTATCAATATGAATGTTAAACGACAGCTTAGAATCCATGCATATACCTAGGTCTTTGACGGTGTCTACACGACTCAAGGCAGTATCTTTAATCTTATAATCAAATATAAAATTATTCCTTTTTCGCGAAAAGGTCATAGTTTGGCATTTATCTGGATTTAAAAACATATTATTTTTAGAACACCAAACTTCAAAGGATTTTAGATCAGACTGGAGTAGATCTGAATTATCTCTAGAATTAATCGTTCTGTATATTTTCATATCATCGGCATAAATAAGCAGATGAGAGTGTTCAATGACGTGAGTTACATCATTGATAGCTAAAATAAACAGAAGAGGACCAAGGTGACTACCCTGAGGAACACCTGATCCAGCAATAAATTCAGAAGACAATGTGCCTCGGAAACGTATTTGATAAGATCGCTCTACCAAATACGATTTAATCCAGTTCACAAAATATTGTGGAAATCCCATTAACTCAAGTTTAAATAAGATTAGATTGTGTGGTAGCTTATCAAATGCCTTACTAAAGTCAGTGTAAACACAATCGACCTGGTTACCAGAATCAATAGAATTTAAGCAGAATGTTGTAAAATCGAGAAGATTAGACACAGTGGATCTGCCATTCACAAAACCATGCTGACGAGTTGTTATGACTTTGCCACAGTGAATTTTCACCCGATCATACACCATCCGCTCAAAAAGTTTTGGAATCGATGAGAGCTTAGCGATAGGCCTATAGTTACTAACATCGTTCCTGCAACCCTTTTTAAAAATAGGACTTATAAATGATTTTTTCCAAAAAAGTGGAAAATAACTTTCGTTAATAGATTTATTGAATAATAAAGAAAGTGGTTGACTCAAAACGGAACCGCATTGTGTTAACACAGCGGCAGGAACACCGTCAGGTCCAGCACCAAACTCCTCATCGATTGATCTAATATACATTAAAATATCCTCTGGAGTGAAGGATATATGTTCCAAAGATACTCTGGGTTCGGAATTCATATATTCAAAGTACTCTCCGTCCGGAGTAAAAGAATCTGAACAGAATGATTCTTTAAAAAGATTGGCGAATAGGCCACAAATTTTGACGGGATTGTCAGTAAATCCCTCAGGAGTTCTAAATGAAGAAGGAAATCCATCAGATTTCTTTTTTGTGTTTACGAATCCCCAAAATTTCTTTGGATCTGTCAATATTCTCAGCTTAACATTATCTAAATATTCGTGATATAATGTAGCTGAGCGATTTTCAAATTCCAGAAACAAACGTTTGTAAGTTTCTAGGTCGTTTGAGCCTAAGCTACAGACGTATTTCTTCCATGCCCTATTCCTGTTGTTGCGAAGAGTCTTTAAATCCTTTGTGTACCACGGGTACGCAGAATTCCTCGCAACTTTGAGACTATAAGGTACTGATTGAGAAAACACAGCAAAGAGTTCCATATAATAAAAATGTATGGAGTCATCAAGGCAATTTCCTTTTATATATTCCAAAATTGCATTAAGTTTACCATGAAGCAACTGATTCAACTTCAAAAAGTCAGCTTTTTTAAAATTGAATTCATAAAGCTTATCTGCTGAATTAGAATTTACTATATTTGCTCTGTCGGATTTGTACCAAATACTCAATGGTGGATGATATTCATCAACAGTAGTTAGAGCATGAAAGACCCTCTTAACAACAACATTGTTACTGTCTGTAGTTAAGACCAGGTCAAGAAGTCTTTCAAGACTATTATAAATACAACTCACTTGTTGTAAGTCTGAACATATATTATCAACAAATATATGTTCTTGGCGGGTCTTCGAATTAGATGCACAATAGTACGTATCATTGTCAGAAGAATGCCATTTTAAATCAGGTAGATTAAAATCGCCCATTAATAAAATGTCGTCATTAACGTCAAGTAAATCAATTATGTAATCTATGCACTCCGCAAGGCTTGCATAGACCTCTACACTACTCTTAGGAGGAACATACGCATTAATAACATATACATTAGAGTTACAATGTATAACTTTAACGCAAATTAGTTCAATATTAGAAGAGCAGGGAATGTCAACAATAAAACTGACAAAGCAGTTCCTCACAGCCAAAAGGACACCACCACCGACAGAAGAAATATTGTCAGTGTATCTGTCTTTTCTAAAAACTTGAAAATTATTGTCAAAAAATTCCAAATCAGTAATGCTTCCGTTCAGCCACGTTTCTGTTAACGCGATAATATCCTCAGAGCAATTTTGAGTTGATAGAAATAAGCTCTGCGTCTTAGAACGTAGTCCCCTTACATTCTGATAGTAAAGGGACAGCCTATTTAGTTTTTTTGAGTCTGGCGGGCGGCTTGAGTCACCCTTTTAGACTTATTTTTTGGCTTGAACTCAGTAACAAGAATATTATCGGCCCACAAATTAGATTTAAGAACAGTTGTAAAATCTTCGGCTGCAACTGTTAGAATAAAAGAAGCATGGGAAGGCTTATTACCAATTTTTTTGCATGAACAGAATGCATTTGAGTTCACTAACTTGGATTGCCTGACAAACGTCAATATATTTTCTATTGATGTGTCGGGCTGAAGACGTGAAATGAAAACATTTCTGGTCCTTGAAACTGCTCTTAAAGTCAAATGACTGTTAGGCGTAGTTGAAATCGTATTTGGGCTACTAGTCAATGGAGGAATAGAAGATGGTGTATGAGAAATCACCGTATTATTATTTTCTGATGGCATTGCTGGGGGCTGCTCTGCCTTGGAAGGTCTGGAGGACGCCTTCCGACGCTTATTTTTGTTTTTGTTTTTCCTCTGTCTTTTAGAGCTTTTAAGGTCTTTTTCTGATGAAACTGACAAAATTCCGGAAGATGCAGTCATGGACGAAGGAACCGAAATGTTATCCTGAACAGTAATTTCATCAGGAACGCTGGTAGTGGGTGCGGCACTAACTTCGCTAAAAAATGAAACAATTTCTCTGAAGTTATTATTTAATAAGTTAAGGCTTTCCCCAAAAAGCTTTATTTTAGAATAGAGTTCATCCGGGGAAAGGGCCCTGCACGAAGCACAATACCAGCGAAGACCAGATCGGACTGACATTAAATCGTCAAGGCACGATTTAGAAATACCAGCACAAGAAGCATGGAACATTCGCTCACATGGGCCAGAACAGCTGAACATAGGGTACAGAATATTCTGGCTTTTGCATTGCTCGTTCAGAGAACAAGCAGCAATATTATCAATGGCAAAATAATCCATTGGAAAAAAAATTAAAATTATTTTGTGAGCGTTTTTAAATGTAAAATGTGCTTTCAGGGTTGGCACAGTTAAACGCAGCGTACACAGCTGAATTCTGTTGCCTAAGGTTTTTATTTGTTCTATCTGGGCGTTAAGTGCACCAGTTAGTTGAACTATACTTTCTTTCAACCACTCAGTTATGTTATTATCACCACGTGCCATATTGTTTTACAATAATTGTTTTTGATTGAAAGATTATACAGAAAGATAATCGCAAAATTAAATTTTATTTCAAGTCTTTTTTTATGTATTTGTCAAGATTTTCACTTATAAAATTTGTTCACCTCTTAAAGAGGAATATAAATATTTCTTTAATATTTCCTAGAGATTTTAACCTTTAATTTTTTAAAATATTCTGTTTTATTCTGCTAAGATAAGTTTCTTTTTAATTTATTTCAATTTGAAAAAATAAAGTTATATTTTAAAATAATTTCCTAATCCAGATTATATTTGGTTTTAATGGAAATTGGCAAAAAACAAATTCTTTTTAGATTAATTTTTTCTAAATATTTTCACTTGACATATATTAACAAAATGTCTTCAATATTTTTTCTTATTTTTCTAACATTAGTTTTTTTTTTAGAACATTTTTTAATGCAGATAAAAAAATCTTTCTTTTTTTAAAAAAAAGATGATTTCTCAAAACTTTTTGGAATAATTCAGTCTTGCTTAATGGCTTAATAGAAACGTTTTAGTGTTCTAATAATTTAAGATAAATAAAAATCTTACAGCATTATAACAGCAGACTTCATAACTCGTTCGAATAGTCCGTAGATTTCCCTTTTATCATAAATTAACTGCTTACTCCGGTGCGGTTGCTGTCAATGCTGAGTTTTGATGACTTGAGTTGGATAAGACTTCTGGATGGTTCCTTTGGATATTTCCTTATATTTTTCCTTGCTGGTTCTGCAGGTTTTATAGGTGGATTATCCATTTTCAAATTAAATTTGAAGTGAACACAACACTATCTGTTGAATGCTTTGCTGGGTTTTTAGGCTTCTTTTTTTTTTAAGTTTTCTAGTACAACACTATTTTACAGTCTTTGCGTACTTGTACCAGTTACTTTGGGTTATTTTTATTAAGTCTTTTAGGATTTCTTGTACGACACTATTTTTTTAGAGTCTTTGCGAACTTGTTCAAGTAAATTCACTAATATATTAGACTTAGGCTGCTCGGGCGCTAGTTATGGTCACTGTTATACAAAAAAATAAACACTCAATTACTCTGTTTGACTTCAACTGAAGACATAATTTTATTTTCTGTTATTTACAGTTTACATTTGATTACTTAGCTTAATAATATTTGCTTATTGTTATATATATATATTATATATAACATATACATATATATATGACATCTTTCATAATAAGTTCCAATTAATATATTGCTAAATTATTATTTAAATGTTGTGATTAATATATTGCTGAGTAAGTTTGTTTATTGCTATTGAAATTACATATTGATTAATAAGCAAACGCAATTTGACAAAAAGAAATGAATTTAAATTTAGGCCAACTTAGTCTACCTGTCAACAATATTTGGCTGGCTTGTGACTAACAGTGGGCTTAACTATTTGGCTGGCTTGTGGCTAACAGTGGGTTTTACTTCCATGGCCGTAATAAAGAAGTATGTGTCCTTGGGATCAACAAATTCAAATTCCTTCAATTCCAATTCCAAATTCCAATTCCAATTCCTTCCAAAATTCAATTCCAAATTCCTGGAAATTAATGTTTGCGTGTCCAACTCAAGTTGCTTTTCTGTTCAGCCTGTAAAACGTTCACGTTCACGTTCAGCCTGTAAAACTGATATTGTGTCAAAATTTATCACTTAAGCTTTTTTAACAAAATTACCTGGTAATACTTGGCCGTTCCTCATATGACAGCTGCATAGCTGCTTGATGTTTCGGTTGGATTTCTGCAAACAAATTTTCCGCCAGTTCACCATCTTTCCACCCCGAAGATTGACTTTAATGACCTGCAGTGCTCAGCTTAAACCAACGTTCTTCCATTAGGTCATCGGAAAGCGGAAACATAATAGCGATTTAAAAGCTTCTAAAGGAGCCTTTAGCTGAATTTCACGTTGTGTGGATTCGGCTAGTCCGCCAAAAAGTAGCCAAAATAACGCGGTGTGCAGGCAGACGTTGACTCCCTACCAAGAACTCCACGTCCGAGTAATCATTGCTCATGCACAGATAAGCCATTTGCTCCGAGAATCGTTCTACACAGAAATAGAAGGATAATTATTTGCTGTTATGGATGGTTGAGTGCCAGTGCTCCAGCCGCTTACCAGTCAAATCAACTTCATTCGAACGCTGCTGCTTCAGTGGTATTCCAGACAATTTATGATGAGCTTGACTGCTCATTGTTGCCTCATGGATCAAGCAATCATTGCACAATTTTTTATATATATTTATAATTAAATTAAAAGAAATGTTTCCACGTGCAGCCGAAATAAAGTTAAACTAAATTGCACCGAAACAACACTTGACAGATATGAGGTGAACTCATGTACAGAATATGTGTATTTCACCACAATGCATAAAAAGTGAGGTAAAAAAGTAAAAGAGCCTTGAAAAAATCCCAGTTTCCTATCTCTTTATCTCTGGTTACTACAAACAAGTACCTAACCTAGAAGAAGCAACATTAGTTACATGTTTTCCTCGTTTTCTAACTTTTTCATTTCAAGCAATACTGCAATTGCAGGGAGAACCTTCGCATTCGACGACATTTTTAAAAGAACTTCCACTTGTTCATGTGGACGCTGATGCAACTTGCAGTTAATTTCGACCTTTTTCGAAAACAATTAGGCTATACAGTTTAAACGTATATTAACAAAGCGTATTTATAGCATTTGTTATTTTTAAAACTGTAAAATTTCAATAATTTTGCAACCATGTTATATACGCTGTAGACAGGGCATAAAAATACGAGACACAAAAAACACGTCCAAGGGCTACTTCTATTTACGCGTGTTTGCGTATTTGCGTTTGCATGCAAAACAACAACAAAGGAAAATACGCTTACGTAAGTTGGCGTAAAAATAACAAGTCGTAAGTTAAACAGACCTGCGTACTTAAACTGTGAATAGCCTATATATATATTCTCCACTTGCAAGTGATTACTGGCACATGTGGACACAGGATAAACAGGCCTATTGTTTATATTTTTGCTATCGTTTATGTTTGAGTTTGCAAAGAAGAAACACTTGCTTATAAAATATTTCCTATTTTATTTTATTATTAATAGTGAGCATTGCAATAATAGTGACTGATTATTAGTAGAAGTTAAGTAATTTGTTAATTCCATTGTGTGATCTATGATCTATGAATAATGATGACTATACAAAACCACAAGGGCATGAGAACACGAGCGAAATAAAAATCAGATGCTAGTTCGATGAGTCCAATTACAAGAAGAGCTTTATTAATTGTGTTTTTTCCGATTTATACAAAAAGTTGAGTACTAAAAAGTATTCAGCACAGGATGAATTAGCGGATTAGCAAAAAAAATTGAAAGAGAGATAGCAATAAGAGTTCATTTAAGTACAAGAAAAAATATAAGTATATTCAAGGAAAATTTTGAGAAGTGAGTTGAATAAGAAAACGAATTGATATGATTCTATATAAACTACAATAAATGAATTTAAGCGTATGTGCTCGAACATCCCGGTGAGGTTGAAAGAACCATCTTCAAGGTTTCAACAGTAAGGCTAGCTTGTGGATGGGGCGGCGACAGGTGCCCTTTGTCGTCTTTAGAACAACCACACGGATTTTGCCGGGGATGACGTTGATGACGCGACCAGTCACCCACTTTTGCGGAGCCATGTTATCTTCATGAATCATAACGAGGCTGCCGGGCTCAAGGTTGGCGTTTTGTCTTGTCCATTTACTACGTTGAAGCATTTCGTTGATGTACTCGACTGACCACTTTTCCTAAAATTTTTGTTTGACTGCTGCTATTCGTTGCCATCTGTTGCAGTTTGAAGCCCTGACTGCTCGAGAAAATCACTCAAAGGAAAGATATGCTTGTAATTTCATTGTTATGTAATCTAATTGTTATGTTTCTAATTACACTCAGTATCTTCTTTAAGTACGGTATCTGTCATTTGTATTAGTAAGAGTCTTGATTTATTTGTTTGTTATACCGTATATGTTAGTTCGTATTAGTAAGAAATCTTTAAGTATATAAAAAAATGATGTATAATTATTATTGATGTCAATGTATTTGTATTTTAAGTTTGGCTGTGAGGACTTTGCTAAAGGTTGTGTAAATTCTTTTAAATCCAGCAACCAAGGAAACGAGTAAGATTTCAACACTTTATTAACTTATTATACTCTGTATTCCATTATATTTTTACCTTAATTAATCACCTTTTAACAGAAAATAATCTTCTAATTTCAAACATGGTAAAGAATATGTTTTACTGCCACTTGCCTGCGGTTGAATTAAGCTTAACCAGAAAGTTTATTTGCCGGTTGTTGGGTACAAAAGCATTTTATTCTTCGCTTAAAGAATTTTTCGCCAAGTAAATTGATAATTTACGTCACCTTTTTGTGCTTCATTTCTGCGCCCTGTATTTGCCGCCCACCTGGATCATATGCCTTTACCCCAGGATAATACGCAGAAACGAGTTAGCAGCCGCACAAACAAAGGAATTCCGCCAGCTAGATTCGACGAAGTTACTATGCCACTTAATCACTCACCAGTAAAAGGTTCAGCCAATACGTCAGCGCCAGCTAAGCAAACACCATCGAAAACTCCGCCAGCAACGACAACACCACCTGTTCCAGCCATGCAGACGCCTTCAGCCGCTAAAACTGATCCACAAATCGCACCGAAACCTGTCATCGAAAGCGAAAAGTTTGACGCTATTACACGCGAATTTGAGAGAAAAATTAACACCATGATGAACGAGTTTAAGCGCCAGATGCATTCTATGCAAGCCCAGGTGGTCACGAATAACCAGCAGCTACAAGAGAGCGTGCTTCAACAAAGAAGCGAAATTAGTCAACCACGACAAAATCCGATGAATTCACAGTCTACATCACCGCCAGCAATACAGCCGACTCCAAAGTCAAATATTCCGGAGCCGATACCACCGCTGACGATGCAGCAAACTCAAAAGCAGGTAAAGTCATACACACATCATACATCACAATCTTTACAGCCACCAGAGCAGATGTCAATATCTCAACCGAGATCGCCAATAGCACCGCCATTTTCTACACAGCCAACTTCGCAGATGATGCAGCCATTTTCGACCCAGCCGACGTCTCAAATGCCTTCGCATATGCCGCTGCAGCCGACATCACAGCCGACGTCTCAAATGGCGCCACCACGTTTGATCCAGCCGAAAATGGCGCCACCATCATCGATCCAACCGACGTCTCAAATGCATTCGTACATGCCGCCGCTGCAGACGACATCGCAGCCGACGTCTCTAATGGCGCCACCACCTCCGACCCAGTCAACGTCTCAGATGCCTTCGCATATGCCGTTAGCTGCCGACACCGGCGCCGCAACTCTTCAACATTCAACCAGCAAACTATAATGCAGAGTTCGTCGCAGCCATAATATCAGACGTTTTGCCAGAATTATAGAGACACTCCAAATTCCTTTTATGATGAAAGCCTACGGTCTAACGGGCACTAAGAAATCTACCAACTGCCTATATTCTCAGGTTCACCCGAGGACTGGCACACGTTTGCTGAATCCTTTCAGAGCACCACGATGGAGTTTGAGTACTCGCCACTTCATAACATTATGCGCCTACGCAATGCACTTAAAGGAACAGCTCGAGAGACGGTAGAGAGTCTTTTAACCAACTCTGCCAATGTGACAGCCATCATGGACATTTTGAAAGAAACCTTTGGACGCCCAGAGCAACTCATAAGGAGCCAGCTACAAAAGGTACGTGCCATAGCACCACTAGCCGAAGACGACTTAAACGCGATAGTTAATTTCGCCAATAAAATCACGAATATGGCCACATTTGTGAAGAACGCGCGAGGTGAACATCACCTGTCGAACCCGACGTTACTGAGTGAGCTAGTCGCGAAACTACCAATTACGAAACAGCTGCAATGAAACGAAAGATGCATCTCTCTTGAAGGACCGCCATCCATTGAGGACTTTAGCCAGTGGCTCAACCGCTTACCACGTCTTGTGAACGCCGTGACAGATTCGTTGCCTACCACATCTTCACAGAACATGCGATCTGCTCATCAACGCAAGCACACAGCCAATGAACATGTCATGAACAGTGGCCGGAGATTTGCGTGCGTCACAGTCGCTCCGTCGAAATGCTCACTATGCGACAGCGACTGCAATAATATTTCGAAATGCCCCCTTTTCTTAAATCTTTCAGCCAATGAACGATGGGAGAAGGTTAAGCAAATTCATGCGTTTTTTTCCTGTCTGAGAAGAGGTCACCAGGTTGGCAAGTGTTTTGCACGAAAGCGCTGCGGTACCGAAGGATGCAATCACATTCACCACAAGTTGCTTCACTGCGCCGGCTCAGATCGCCAAAGCACCGCACTGTCTCAACCAACGAATAACGTATCGCGCAGGGTCGACCGATCGTACACTCCAAGCCAATCGCGTTCCACTGAAGCTGCACAAGACCGGCGGAATTGCCACGCACACGAAAGCCACAGCGGCGCAGTACTTTTTCAGGTTATGCCCGTCGTAATCTATGGCAAGGACCGAGCCATTACTGTATATGCGTTCATTGATGACGGAGCGAATGTATCGATGATAGATCAGGAGTTGGCCAACGAATTAGGATTCCACGGACGCAGCGAAATGCAAGAGCTTCAGTGAATCGATAAGAAAAGCACGCGGCAAGCGTCGGAAGTAATAAATTTGCTGATAAGCGGCGTTGAAATCAATGCCCAAAAATATAAACTGTCAAATGTATACACTACCAATTGTTTAGCGTTGCCAACACAGTCATTCCGATGTGGTGAGTTTTTAGGTGCAAATTAAAACGTACACCTGACAGGACTGCCACTTAGTGAGTATGACAACGTTCAGCCCAAGCTCATAATAAGTCTGACGCATGCTTTTCTGACGGTTCCCTTGGAAGTTCCTCGAGCCCCTTCAGAAGAAGGTCTTATCGCAGTGAAAAAACGTCTTGGATGGATGGTATATGAACCAACCAATAACAAGGTAAAATATAAGAAAAAACAGGTTTTACACGTACGAAAAAGTTGCGGATGCGATACTGCGATAGATGAAATAAGAACTATGATGGCAGCGTATTTCGATATGGAAAACGTTGGAGTGAAGCCATTGCGGTCAGAAGCAGAAAAACGAGCAATGGAATTATTGAATGCAACCGTAAAAAGATCTGGCGCAAGATACGAAGCTGGCTTGTTGTGGCGAAATGATGAGGTAAAGTTACCAGAATCTTTCCAGATGGCGCTGCACCGCTTAGAGAGTATAGAGCGTAAAATGATCCGCGACCCGAATTACGTCACTGAATATTGCGCAAAAATTTAAGAGTACCTCAAAAAAGGATATGCCAGATGTCTTAGTAGAGAGGAAGCCAAAAGTAATACGAGCAAAACATTTTATTTGCCACACTTTGGGGTTAAGAACCCGAACAAAAACAATATACGACTCGTATTTGATGCTGCTGCTGAAATAAATAGTATTTCGCTTAACAAAGCCTTACTGCCAGGTCCAGACATTAATAAACCTCTTTTACAAATTCTTTTCCAATTTAGAGAAGCACCTATTGCCGTTTGTGGTGACATCAAAGAGATGTTTCAATAAGTAAAAATTAAGCGAGAAGACCAGGACTGTCAGCGATTTTTATGGAGAGATGGCAATCCTGATATGCCAGTGAAGACCTTCATTATGGAACGAATGATATTCGGCGCAACGTGTTCGCCTACAATCGCACAGTATGTAAAATATATCAATGCTCAAAAATTCGCTGAGAAATATCCACGCTCAGTTAAAGGCATAACAGACAAGCACTATGTGGACGATTATGTAGACTGCTTCAATACGGAATGCGAGACCATTGATGTTGTAAAACGCGCAATAGAAATACACAAAGCCGGTGGTTTCGAAATGCGTAACGTATCGTCAAATTCGGAGCGCCTCGTAAATGAAGTTGGTAACGCGGCAGCAAACACTTCAATCAGAATTGAAGGTGGGGAAATTGGTGTAGAACGCATCTTGGGTATGCAGTGGTCTACGAAAACAGATGTATTTTGTTTTGCTCTGCAATTCGCAAAAGCTTCCAGTGAAATTCTATCTTGTCAACGAAAACCATAAAAACGCGAGACATTGTGTGTGACAATGTCGGTTTTTTACCCTTTTGGATTGTTGGCCAACTTTACGGTGTGTGCCAAAATAATAATGCAGCAAGTCTGGAAAGCCGGAATAGACTGGAACGAGCAGCTTCCAGACAAAATCTTTTTCAAGTGGAAGAACTTTTTGGATGAGCTGAAAAGGTAAAAACATTTAAAGTGCACAGGTGTTATTTCGATTCTTTGAAGTAGAGCGACTTAGATCTGCAAATATTCACTGACCGTCAGAAGAGAGGTCAGAAGCAAGGGTGAACTTACTGCTGACGAAATCAACGAAGCCAAAATATAAATTTTTCAATGGGTTCAGCAAGAGGCATTTTCTAACGAACGTGCAGATCTGGTGGAGAAGCAAGCGATATCTAAGGACAGTTCTCTTCTATCGCTCAACCCGTATCTGGACGAAAAAGGTGTGATCAGAGTCAATGGTCGGATAGGAAATGCTCCCAGCCTGTCGATGTCATCAAAACACCCGATAATTCTACCAAAGCAACACATGTTGACTCGTCTTCTGGTAGAATGTTACCATTCGAAGCTTCGACACATCAACACGTCCACTGTATTTTTTTGTATTTGTATTTACGATCTTTGGTTTGGAGTGCAGAGTCGCGTTGTACTTTCTGCAAATTCAGGAAAGCAAGACCGCTTAAGCCCCAGACGGGAAATCTTCCAGTGGATTGAGTGACACCCTACGTCAGGCCATTTACATATACTGGACTCGATTATTTTGGCCCTGTCTTCATTACCATCGGCAGGCGAAGAGAAAAAAGGTGGGCCCTGTTTACGTGCCTCACGGTTCGAGCTGTACACTTAGAGATAGCAGCATATCTCTCCAGCGATGCGTGCCTGATGTGCATTAGGAATTTCATCAATCGACTAGGAGTACCTATTCAAATAAGAAGCGATAACGGCACAAACTTTGTGGGCATCGAAAAGGAGCTTGGTGGCGTTAAGGATTTTCTCGACCAAGAAAAAATCGTTTCTGGATTGTCCTCGCTCGGAATTAAATGGATTTTCAACACGGCGTCAAATCCCAGTGCTGGTGGAGCTTGGGAAAGCCTAGTACAGTCAGTGAAGAAAGCCCTGTATATAATGCTGAAAGAGTACGCACCTCGTCTAGACACCTTTAATAGTTTATTACTAGAAGCTGAAAACATAGTGAACTCTAGGCCCCTTACACACTTACCGACTTCACCTGAAGATCCTGAACCGATTACGCCGAACCACTTCCTACTAGGATGCACTAATTCGACACAAACTCCAGCGCTATTTCAACCAAAACTTCTATGCTTGCGTAAGCAATCGCGAATTTTACAAAATTTAAAGAACGGTTTTTGGAAGCAGTGGATACGTGAGTACTTGCCAGAGCTCACTAGACGAACAAAATGGTGCCTGCCCGATAATCCGATCAGCGTCGGATGCTTAGTACTTGTGTGTGATGACAGCGTTTCGAGGTCACAATGGAGAAGAGGTCGCATTACTAACCTTTTTCATGGTAAAGATGGCATCGTGAGATCAGCGGAAGTAACCACCAGTAGTGGAGTCTTAAAGAGGCCCGTCTCAAAACTAGCGATTCTAGACGTTGAAGAACCCAAGACGAAGAAGGGTGAGTCCCCCCGTCCGGGGTCGATTCACGGGGGTGGAGATGTTGCAGTTTGAAGCCCTGACTGATCGAGAAAATCACTCAAAGGAAAGATATGTTTGTAATTTCATTGTTATGTAAGCTAATTGTTATGTTTTTAATTACATTCAGTATCTTCTTTAAGTACGGTATCTGTCATTTATATTAGTAAGAGTCTTGATTTATTTGTTTGTTATACCGTATCTGTTAGTTCGTATTAGTAAGAAATCTTTAAGTATATAAAAAAATATGTATAATTATTATTGATGTCAATGCATTTGTATTTTAAGTTTGGCTGTTAGGACTTTGCTAAAGGTTGTGTAAGTTCTTTTAAGTCCAGCAGCCAAGGAAACGAGTAAGATTTCTACACTTTATTAACTTATTATACTCTGTATTCCATTATATTTTCACCTTAATTAATTACCTTTTAACAGAGAATAAACTTCTAATTTCAAACATTGTAAAGAATATGTTTTTACTGCCACTTGCCTGAGTTTGAATTAAGCTTAACCAGAAAGTTGATTTGCCGGTTGTTGGGTACAAAAGCAACACCATCTTTCAACGTAGCTTATTTCAGTGCAGTCGATGAATCGCTGCGGTATGGCGGTATTGATTGGACCACCAATCAGTAAGTGGCCAGGAGTTCATGCTTCCAGGTCATTTGGATCGCTCGACTGTGGGTATATAGGCCTAGAATTCATTATAGCTTCAATTTCCACAAGCGCCATTGAAAGCTCTTCGTAAGTGAGTTTGGCGCCAGACAAAGTGCGATAAAAATGGCCCTTCGCAACTTTTACTGCGGCCTCCCAAATGCCGCCAAAGTGGGGAGCCCTATGAGGAATAAAATTGAAAGATATAAAATCAGTTGAACAATAATCTTGAATTTTATTTTGGTATGGTTTGTTGAGGAAAGATTTTTTGAATTGCTCGAGCTTGGCATCAGCTCCACAAAAACAAAAACAACGACCAACGAGCCTCTTTAGTGCAGCGATGAATGCGTCTGCCGTCAAATCTAAGACTGCTTCAAGGTTAACTGCTTTGCTTGAAACACAAACAAATACTGTCACGTAGCATTTGTAAGGCTGCTTTCCACGAATCTTTAGGTAGGTATCGATAGGCCCGCAGAAGTCAACACCACAGCGAAGGAACGGGCGGTCTGAAGAATTTACGCGTTCTGGAGGCAAATCAGCCATGATTTGTTTAAGCAAGGTAGGGTGAAATCGGATGCAACGCACACACGAACGTACCACCTTGCGTGCTCGTGCATTGACAATCCAGAACATCTGACGCGTGAAAGCGATCAATGCTTTTGGGCCTGCGTGGTAATTTGCTTCGTGCAGGTGCCTGACTAAAACTAAGGAAAAATTGCATCTGCGAGGCAGCAGAAACGGATGCTTTCCATTCCTCGGAATATCAGCATTTTTTAGTCGACCTCCGAGTCGAAGCAGAGGGAAAGATTCCACCTCTTCAATAAAAAGGCTAAGAGATTTTGATGAATTGTTGATGTCAATGTTTTTCCTAATACAATCGATTTCGTGAGCGAAAAAACTCTTTTGAATAGTCCAGATGATAAAATATAACGAGTGTTGAAGCTCATCAGGTTTCAGTGTTTGGTTTTTGTTGAATGCGGACTTTTTCGCATGTGGAGTCAATTGGAATAGCCAACTTACAATGCGCAGAAGTCTTGTGTAAGAGCTTGTGCGTTCAACTAGATCTAGAATCGCATCATTTTCGACAGTGCACTTGAACGTTGTTTTTCTTATTGCGCAATTTGCCTCTTTGCAGTTCAAATCAATTGAGCTCGTACGTGACCACTTTTCTCGATTTTGTTGTAGAAAAGCTGGACCAGTGAACCAGATGGAATCTAATAGATCGGCCATCGACGTACCTCGAGTGATGAAATCGGCAGGATTACTAGCAGTTGGAACGTGTCGCCAATTGCAATTAGTGGTGGATTGCTGCATTTCAGAAATGCGATTGCCGACAAATGTCGTTAATGTCGACGAGTGTAGCTGAAGCCACCGTAGAACGACGGTTGCATCTGTCCATAGAATAACATCGGGATTGAAATCGATGAAGAGTGGTGCAATTTTCTTGTAAAGGCGTGAGAGTAAATGTGCGCCGGTAAGCTCCAGTTCTGGAAGCGTCCTCTTTTTTACTGGCGCAACTCGGCACTTTGCAGTGAACAAATTAACTGAAATGTTTCCATTATTATTGCACACTCGCACATATACGCAACAACCATATGCGCGAATTGATGCGTCGCTAAAACCATGAAGCTCTATACTGGTAAAACGTGCGACTAAAACATAGCGAGCTAGTTTTATCATGTGCAGATTTTCGAGATCGTTTATGAAGTTTTTAAAATCGTCTTTTGCTATTTGTGAAACCTCGGTGTCCCAATCGATTTTCATTATCCATAGATTTTGCAATAAGACTCTTGGTTTTATTATAAGAGGTGCCAGCAACCCCATAGGATCAAAGATTGATGATGAAAGTGACAAAATTGAACGTTTCGTATACGTTTCCTGTTGTGAATCCCATGAAATGCCGAGAGCATTTGTAACTTGAGGCTCATCAAAGCTCATATTGATGATTTCTTTCGATTTGTTTTGAAAATTTGGGTGATTTGATTGAATTTTGGCCAATTCAATCGCGCCTTTATGCAGTAATTGTGTAGTTTCTTTTTTGATAACGTTTAGCTGTTCGATCTCGTCGGCGCCTGTCAACATGTTGTCGGCATAAAAATGATTTCGTAAAACATTCGCACCTACTCTAAAAGAGTCTTCCCATTTGTCTGCTATGAATTTTAGGCTGCGAATGGCTAAAAATGGCGAAGCCGACATACCATACGTGACAGTATTTAATTTGTATATTTGAATCGGCTGTTGTTCATTTTCGCGCCAAAGAATGAGCTGAAATTTTCGATGTGAAGGGTGTACTGACACCATGCGATACATTTTTACTATATGGCCTAATTCCTCATATTCTTTCATGAATTGTATGTAAAGCGATTTGATACTGGAGTCATGAGCTAAGCGTCTTTCTAGCAAGTGAAATCGTTTCAACCCTAGGCTATGAGAGGAACCAATAATGGATGGATGAATGGATGGAACTTCACCACTACATGACCATCTGATGCATTTCTGTATTGGCGACATAATAAGACTCGTATGCTTGTTCATCTGCAATCCATTTTGTGCTCACTGTCTTAACATCTTCTAATGCCCATAAATATTCTAGTTGCTGATTTAAATTTTCATCTTCGCTTGTAGAAAGGTAGCATTATTCTACGCGTGCCTTACGAATTGATTTGTATCGGCCTGATACCACCCATCCAAATGTGGTCTCTTGTAATGTTGGCAGATTTAGTGCTAATTTTATTTGGCCGTTACGCAAAATATCAAAGAAACAATTTGCTCCGATGAGCAGATCTATTGGTTGCGATTGATAAAAATATTCGTCAGCCAAATTGATTTTTGAAGGCAATTTCTATGTGATTATGTCCAAATCAGACTCGGGCTGATATCGACAATCGATTTGTAACTAGTAAATTTGCATCTATTTCAAAATTGTTGTAACGAGAGCGAATCGTTGTGTGAATTTGGAATTTTATTTTCGATGATAACCCACCAACGCCAAAAATGTTTACTGATGTTTTTATTTTAGGCAAATTAAGAATATTGGCAAATCGTTCAGTGGCTAAATTTACCTGCGAGCACAAATCTAAGAGAACACGGCCAAACTGATATTCGCCCATAGAATTACGAATCAAAACAACTGCCGTGGGAAGAATCACAGTATCTAGAGACGTTTCCATATGCACATTCACTGATGCCGACGATGTTGATACAACGGACTCATTTCCGTGCGCATCAGTTATTGTTTGACGATGCATTAAGGTGTGATGTGACTTATTGCATATTCTGCACTTGTATTTAGATGTACACTTGGCAACACCATGACCATCTGATAAACAATTTAGGCATAGGCCCAATTTTTTTACTATGTCGTATCTACTTGTCACGTCCATTGCTTTGAAATGAGTGCAGCTATTAATCCAATAGTCTTTGCATTTACAATGAGAGCATGGCCGTTGGTGCGCGTAAAAAGATGTATGATTCTTTTCTGAAGATCTGCGTTTTTTTTTATTTGCATGCGCAGTATCCGACTGAGATGAGCCGGGTTCTGTTGACTCGAGAAACTGGCATCTACGCTCAAGTTGCTTCGAAAATACTTCCCATGTAGGCAACGACGTATAATCTAATACTTCCTTCCATTTTAATTGGGATTCGGAATATAACTTTTGTATTATCATTCCATTGCAAATATCAGTCTCATTAGCAAGGGATTTTAATGAACTAAATACCCTGCAGCGTCAAGAACTGGTACAAAAATAGTGAATTCACTAGTACTAAGGAGACAGCTACTAGTACCTCGCCTATCTCCAAGCAATGCTTTTGACTGTCGCATTTAACATGGGCTTGTCCTACGAGAAGGGACAATTTTCACCTACTGCATCAACGCGTACTAGTGCAAGAACTGCTTCTTTGGGAGAGATATCGCACTAGTACCTTGGGACAGATATAGCACTAGTTCTAAGACTTGTTCTCTAGGGATAGATATTTGAAATTGTCAAACACATTAAAAAACTTGGAGTTTAATGTAATATTTATTTATTTTTATATAAATATAGGTACATGTAAACATATTTACATATTTGTAACAATATTACAAGCATATGTATATACTACACACATCAAATTCTTCCACTTCTTCTAAAACAAACACTTCTTGGGGATGCTGTATTTGGTCCGCATGCAGTTCCCAATTAGACTCACATTCGACCGCCATTGTCTCATTTTCAGTCACTTCGCTTTCTATTTGCTTAAAGTGCCACTTGCACTTTGTTCATGTTTAATTATTATTACTTTTTTTTGCTTTATTTTATTTAGTTTCATTTATTTTATTTTATTATATTTCGCTTTATTTCTTTTTAACACTTTTTAACTAAATTCCGGCAAAAAGAACAACACAAAAAAATTTAAGTTGCAGCCAAAACGGTATGTATATACGTTTATACGCGCAGCTTGCTAAATAGCTTTGTTCCACTTTCTCTAATTGAATTTACTAGCGCGTTTTTGTCTACTAGGATACGATAGCTCACTTGTTCGTATATGACCTATTATTGCTAGTACAAAACTAGTGCACGGTGTTCATTGTCTACCAGCTCGCTGAAGGGTATTGCTGATGCGCTATCGACAAGACTACGTAGGTGAACAGCTGATGGGTTTGGAATTTCTGGCAATTCGTATAGATGTGCAATATGTTCCAAAAATATAAGCGTTTTATTGTCGTAACGCTCTTCTAATCTCTTAAGCGCTTTTATATAATTGTCAGTCGTGAATTGAAAGCCTTTGATTGTGTCTAATGCTTGACCAGATAAACAATGCAAGAGATGATTAAATCTCTATTGCCGAAAGAGCGGAATCACTATCGACGAGTTGTTTGAAAGATTATATAAAATTTCTATATTGCGAATACTTTCCGTCAAATTTGGGCAAATGTAAATGAGGCAATATACTGGGCGCAGAGAAGGGAATCGCAAGAGATGTTTCATGATGAGAGCGTTTGTAGTTGTCACCCAATAATTCTATTATTTTTGATTTTGTTACAATACGCAACTCTTCAAATTCTGGGCGATTCGTATCTTTATCATTTAGCATCTCGATGTCCGTCTGAATTGACAGTAATTGCTTAAAATATGCCTCTATCAAACCTAATCGACACTCGAGTTCAGCTACAGACATAGAATCTGAGAGCATATTTTTTATGCTTGTAACGCTAGCTTTTGCTGTTGAGTGTTGTTTTTGTAGAGCTACTAATTCTGGCATAATAATTCAATGCAGCAATGCAATGCAAAAAAAAATGCTCTTCCGACGTCGACGTTTTCAAAAAGTCAAACTGGTGGCAAAAAATCACGGCGAGTTGGCTGCGCAGTAATGGTGAGTTCGATACGGTACTGAGAACTATTAGAGAATGACTGCTGAATTTTGAACAACAAAGTGTGAGCGATGTTTATAAAAAACTGCACGTTTATTAGAAGGGGAAAGAATGCAATTTATTGCAGTGAGGTGAATATGAATTGAGTGAAATCGAATTGCAACGTTTGTCTCTGTAGGGCTCTCACGTATTTAATTAATGCAAAAAACGGCGGCGAATATTTACCATAGCTGGCGACTGTGCTTTTTATGATGCTGTTGTTGCGGTTGCCATAAAATGTTCGAAAATTATTTTAATATTACTTTTTTCTATCAACATGTGATGCTTCAATTTGCTCATGCGAATTTCTTTTCCGCATTTTGTAAAAAGCACATTCGTTTTATAATATATGCATAAATACCTGCTGCGAATGCGTTTATTTCTTACTCCCTTTGAGTTGGTTTTAAAAACTGCCAATAAATTTTGCTAGCTGACGTCATTTCTCCCACGATGTAGCTGCACACTGAAATCTTGTTCCACTACTAATTGCCGTAAATTATGCTATCAAATTTGTTTCTGCTTATGTTAAACAATAACTCTGTTTTAAATTTTTTAATGCGAAAGCTTTTTATTCTTTATACGTAGATAAGGCTCGTGCCCCACGTTGGGCGCCAAAAAATGTGTGATCTATGAATAATGATGACTATACAAAAACTAAAGTGCATGAGAACACGAGCGAAATAAAAAGCAGATGCTAGTTCGATGAGTTCAATTACAAGAAGAGCTTTATTAATTGTGTTTTTTCCGATTTATACAAAAAGTTTAGTTCTAAAAAGTATTCAGCACAGGCTGAATTAGCGGATTAGCAAAAAAAAATTGAAAGAGAGATAGCAAGAAGAGTTCATTTTAAGTACAAGAAAAAATATAAGTACATTCAAGAAAAATTTTGAGAAGAGAGTTGAATAAGAAAACGAATTGATATGATTCTATATAAAATACAATAAATGAATTAAAGCGTATGTGCTCGAACATCCATGTTATTTAGCAGCAAGTGTAATTATATCATGGCAAAGAAGAGAGCGAGCACAATCGGCAATTGTCTTTTTTCAGAGTTTGCAATTAACCAAACATTTTCTTATTCACGTACAAAAATTTATCATGTTTTGTTTCATTGTAAATATAATAAACTATTATTAAAACGAAAGTTAAAGTGTTAATAAGTGAAAACATAAAAATTGTTGAAAATTTAAAAGTGCAACAATAGAACCTTAGCAGCTGCTCAAGCATATGACCGAAATTAAATGTATTTTCCTTAACGAATTTCGTGTTATATTAATGATAACCGCTCAGGGGACTTATTGTGTGAATGCTTTATGGCCTGATTATGTAAACTTGACGTAACACAGGTTAACATGACTCAAGGTACTATGGCTTTTTGTTGATTATGCTACCAACGTAGCAACCACAGCAGGTGTCAACTAGTTCACTAGATCTATTTGTTTTTCGTCATTTACCATTCGAAAACATATTTCAATTATTAAAAAAAAAATCAATTTATATTAAAATACTTATATTTCGCCTCAATAAATAAAAGCAAACATGAAAAAATTACTCAAAAATCAAAGTGTGATGCTAGCAACCTTACTAAAAGCACACTGCATGCTGAAATGTCAGCCGACGTAACATAGAAATCAAAATTCAGCAGACTTCTACGTCGGGTTACGTTTCGGCTAATAAGATACACAAAAAACGCATTTGGTAGATTTCTATGTGACAAAAAAAAACGGCTGTGTTGCGCTGATCTATGTTTGGCTAATTAGGCCATTAGCTTTCAGCCCGAAAGTTATTCAACACCTACGTAGCAAATTTTCCGCTGAATGCAGCCAATGGGTGTATGTTCATTTGCTTCACTCTTAGCTGTGTTGCATGAACAGCTGTTTTTGACAACTTATGGTATGCCTTTAGAAGAGAAAATCAACACTAAAGGCCTAACTATAATAGACACATGCTGGCTTAAGCTACTGTCAAAACTGAACGGAAAGCCAGAAGTCTGATGTCAAAATAAAAAAATACCCATAACTGGCATGTGCTGACTTTGAGAAGTGTCATAGTACAGTTTATTTTTATTTGTCATAATACATATGTGAGATTTTTTTAAAATGAATACGGAAAATAATATGCAAAAAATTAAAGAAGCGAATTCTTTGCTCCTTGGACTGAGTGCTCTAAACAATTTATTGGATTTAGTGAATTTAGTGGATAAAAGAAAGCGATCCTGTTGCGTCCGCGAATCAAATCGGGATCGAAATAGAAATGGTTTCTTTAAAGTTAAATTCTTAAAGCTGAAAGAAATTGACCACCAGCAATTCTTTATTTACACCCGAATGACTTCCAGAATGTACAACCTGCTACTGGATTTAATATCAACATATCTAGAAAAGTGCTCTATAAGAATTCCTGTGCAACCAGAGTGTCGTCTAGCTGTGTTACTAATGTAAGTACAGCGATATAGTAAAAATTGTCATATAACAATATTTTTATGATTTCTTAAGATATTTATTTATTCATCCATTTAATCCATTGCTTGGTCGTTTAAGCTAGGTAAGGAAACGGTGCGTTCAATTATATTGGAGGTAGCAGAAGTTATATGGAAAAACTTGGGGCCAATATACGTATCTGAGCCAAATATGACTGATTTTATAAAAATTCGCAAAGATTTTTGGAATTCTTGGAATCTTCCAAACTGCATCGGGGCAATCGATGGAAAGCACGTTGCTATTCGAAGCCCACCAAACAGTGGAAGTCAATTTTTTAAATACAAAAAATACTTTTCAATTGTGCTTCTTGCAACATGCGATGCAAAGTGCCGATTTACCTACGTCGACGTTGGTGCCTATGGGAGCCAAAGTGATGGAGGTAAGTACCTACTATGTAATTTTGAGCCGTTAAAAGCAGGATACAAAAAAGTTTGGTACCTTGCTTAAAATTCAAACTATATATTCCACATTCTTATAAAATTTTTCATTCTGTTACTATTATTTTTTTTTTTTCTGTTAACAGGCATATTCCTAAGCAGTAGCATGGGTAAAAGAGTACTAAGTAATCAATTGCCTATCCCACCTACACAATGTTTACCTAATTCCGATGTAATGTTGCCAAACTTTTTTGTTGAAGATGCTGCCTTCCCCTTGCACCAAACATGATGCGCCCTTATCCTGGAGACCACCTGTCTACGGACAAGGAAAACTTCAACAAGCGGCTTTCCCGTGCTCGTCGAACAATTGAAAATGCGTTCGGTATTCTGGTTGCACGTTGGCGTGTGTTACTTACTACAGTGCATATGTATCCTGAAAACGCTGAGAAAATAGTTCTTGCGTGCATTGTACTCCATAATTTCATCATGCTTCAAAGCGTTGGTGCTGATAGCTCCAACAATTCCTTGGACGGAGAGCCTCAAGACGGCATAAATCTCCAACGTATTCGGCCGTCTGCAACTACTCATCAGTACGGGGGAGTAGCAGTAACAAATAATAGGAACTTGCTGAACAATTTTTTGCTCCTCAATTAAAATTGAATATTTAAACTTCATATAAACTACACTTTACCCAACAGCAGCTAAAGATGCTAAGCACTTTAAGCAAAAACAATAATGCCCTTAAGAATACTAGCAACACTATCAAAATAACTTCTGCCACCTGCAACATTCTGTGGTCAATATCTTGTATCTTAAAGAATTAATCTTCATAAATGTATTTTTATTTCAAAGAAACAAATAAATTTAAAATCCAACACACAAACAAATATGCAAAACATAATAATTTTATATATTTCCTGATAATAAAGAAAAACTTATAAAATATTCAATTTTTATTTATAAATTATTCTGCCCCTCTCTGGCAACAGCCCTCAGCCTCAATAATTTATTGAACATTTCACTTTTGTAATTGTCCTTTACTGCATTTGGAAGATCTTTCATCATAGACAGAATCGTTTTTAAAAACAATTCGTCCTCATCGGTTTGGGTTTCTTTGTTGGTTATAACAAAGCTTTCTTCCCATTTTTTGAGTGTGTCCCCAAATTGCTCTATTTTAGAAGCGATGCAAGCTTTTAGACGTTTTGGAGCTGTAGCTGCTGACGAACTGTTGCATTCATCATTCTCTATGTTTTCCAGGTGATCATTTTCGTTCTGAAAACTTCCTTCTGCAGATTCTTCGTTGCAACGTGTTCTAAGATTTATAAATAAAAATGTATCTTGTAAAATGTAAATTTTGGGACCACTCTCGCACCACAATATAATGCTATTATAAATATATAGCTTCTTACCGACGTGGTTCGATGGATGATTTTAAAAACATAAGTGACTCCATATACTTCCAAGCGACACGTTTACTTGCACCGCTTCCAGAAGGCTGCTCCATTTTCCGTAGCTCCTTGCTGAACTTTTCACGTAGCAGCTTCCATCGCTGCTTGCATTCCAAACCTTAAAAATTAACAATAACATTAATTAAATTTCCTTATAACATATATTTTAAATTACCAGTTCTTGCACAGCACTGTGCCACTTCCTCCCATGCCTTCTCCTTGCACAATTTGTTGTGGTGAAAAGGATCTATTTTATCCCACAAGGATTTCTTATCACCAACAGTAGATATAAGGCTTTCAACAAATCCTTCAAACTCCATCGCAACAAATTCTGATTAAAGTTTTGTATTTTTCAACAACTGAATAAAAATTTGAATACACGTTTTTGACATTTGTCTATGCTGTGAGCGATTTGAATCGCTCTACAAAAAGCCAGTGAAAGTCAACGAAAACTTAACGAAACGGTGGCAATTCCAATTATGGATATGTTCATACATTTACATGTACTCGCTTTAAGTCTGACAGATCCGTGTGCCAGCATGTGCGCATTGTAGTCAGGCCTTAAAGCCTGTGATACTTAATTAAATTGATCATTGAAAATTATAACTAGAGCAGTTCAAATAGCACGAATGCATGGATTCAATTAGTGTGAGTGAGTACACATATGGTACGAATAGGAGAAACATTTGTAAGACGGACTGTATTTTCTTTGCATTTTTTTTTGCCGTTTCTTTCAATTCGTTTTTCGTTAAGTTTCGATCAAATATTTACTGTGCTGTTAATAATTAATTTGACATTTTTAGAGTAAACAAAACTATTTAATATAAATATATGCTGAATTGAAAGTGATGTTTGTAGCTAATATTAATTTATTTAATGCAGCTGCTCTTAAAAAATCCAGATATTAAAAAGTAACAACGTTTATCCTTTTCTTACAAAATATGTCTGTCCTGCCCACGCGCAACTTTTTTTCAGATTTTAAAATTGGACAAATAAAATTAAGTATCATACGGGCATTATCAATGCTACCTGGGGTGGTATCGGCTAAAGTGATAATTGATAGTTGACACTTAAAATCTTCGCTTTTGCTCCATGTAAGGTGATTATCAAATTAACAATCACTTTTTTCCTATTGATTTCATGCGATAGGTATGTTGGTGTCGTTTTCAAAAACGACAATCAAAACAGCGACTGTCAACTATCACTTTAGCCGATTTCACCCCTGTGTTCTTATATCATGGCTAGGGGGTTAGTTGTTGTTCTTCTATTTTCACTGTACACACTTATTTGGTGTAAAGCTCTTTTTTCGAAGATAGATCAAAGCTTTTTACTACTCACAGGCATGTTTTCAGAAAACAACACAGACCTTGAGCTCGAAAATATAACTCTTAATTAATAATTTAAAAATTATAAGAGTTATAAGCATAACATAAAAACTTATGAAAAGACGTCGAATAAATTTACGAATAAATAATTTTTTTATTTATAGTTTGGCTGAATTTCACAAACATTCAAAGTGAAGTCAGTTTTTTCAATGTGTGCTCGTAACACCCAGCACAGGTTCTTTTATAAAAATTACACAAACATTGACCATGGTCTTGAAAGTTTTTTTCCACATATAGATAGACAAGCATAACAGTCCTTTTTTATGACTGATTTTGCTTTTAATTTAAATATTTTTATTTGTGCTAAAATATTCATATCTAAATGCTGAAACATCCGTCACAGTGGAATACTTCTTTAGCAATATATACATTTATTTAATTCTAATAAAAAAATTATGGACAATAAAGTTTCATTTAGTTTTTATCAATTCTTAAAAAAATTAATTTTTAGGAATTACATTTGTGAGCTTTATGCCAAGTAATTTCATGAAGCAACAGGTTGCCACAACAACAATGTTCTTTACAGAACAACCACCAGCAGATTAGACAGCTGTTTCGTTGGTCGGTTGGTTGGTTTTGGCAGATTACTGATGAGTTGGTGTAGCGACCAACGAAACAGCTGTCTAATCTGCTGGTGGTTGTTCTGTAAGGAACATTGTTTTTGTGGCAACCTGTTGCTTCATGAAATTGCTTGACATAAAGCTCACAAATGTAATCCTTAAAAATGAATTTTTAAAAGAATTGCTAAAAACTAAATAGAAATTAAAAAATGCCACAATTAATTTTCCATGAATAAAGTTTTTTGTTACTTAAAGTAAAGTTTGTGAAATTTCAGGTGTCAACGTTTGGCCATCGATGTTTTGTTAAGCTTGGTTTTCATTCTTTGATTTAATTGAAATACAAATTTGTGTCCCATTTCTCCCATTGTCGATAATCATAAACAGCTTGAAGTGTACTTGTAATTTTCAAAAAATTGCATAAAAATTCAGATATATGTGGCGATAGAAAAGAAAGTCTCTCTAGAAAATTAAATCGCGAATAAGTAGAAAGCAATAAAAAGTTGTTTGTAATTATTTATGTATTTTTTATGTTTTTATTGTAGATTGTCAATGTCTTCCATGTTTATCTTCCATTATTATTTTTATCTTCCATTGGTTTTATTAAGAATTAATTTCTACTGGGTATGTTTTACTGAGAATGAACATGCAAAAAAATATGCATGGTCGATAATTTCACGGGTTACTCGAATTTAAAAGGTATTCGCAAAACCAAATTACTCAAATCGAAAATCGAGTCGAGTTGCACTACTCGACTCGTCTCGAATTCGAAGCAACTCGCACAGGTCTAGTAGAAATATGATCAAAGAAAAGAATTAATTGTCAATATCGTTCAACTAATAACAAAAGGGCATAACCCGAACCTAAGCTATGAATAAAAAATGAATAACAAATTAATAGTGAATAAAAAATTAATAATGAAAGTATAATGAATAGCAAATGAATAAAAACTGAATAATGAATAAAAATTGAATAATGAATAACAAGTGAATAATGAATAAAAAATTGATAATGAATAAAACATTAATAATAAATAACAAATGAATAATGAATAAAAAATTAATAATGAATAAAAAATTAATAATGAATAACAAAAGACTACTGAATAAAAAATTAATAATGAATAAAAAAAGAATAATTGAAAATTCTGAAATTCTTTGTGAATTGCATTCTTTGTGAATAGCATTCTTATGAATAAAAAATTGATTCATTATTCTGAATAACGGAAATGAATAAATAATCAACTTTTGAAAATTGAATGTAATTTGAAAATCTTATTATACCCCAACGCGTACTACGTAAGGGTATTTCCGTTTGTAACGCCAATAAGGAGGCGTGGCAGGTATAGAAAAGTATATATATTTTTGATCAGCATCACCTCCTGAGTAGATTTCCATGTGTCCGTCTGTCGACACGATTACAGCCGCAATTTTAAAGCTATCACGATGAAATTCAAAATATAAGTTTATTTTTAAACAAGGAAGATCAAGTTCGAAAATGGGCCAAATCGGATGAAAACCACGCCTACCTTCCATATAAAGTGACTTTATATGGAAGGTTTTATTTAAGTAAATTTATTCCTTGAAATTTGGCAGGTGAGCTTTGCTCTTCAGCTTTAATCCTGGCTATGAATTTTGGAAAAATCGGATGAAAACCACGCCTACCTCCCATACAAAGTAACTTTATTTTAAAAGTAAAATCTCTTAAAAATCTGCTCAAATTAAGAAATGTCTTGAAATATTGCATAAAGGCTTTGATATATAACATAGACCACCACTATAATATTTGACAAAATCGAATGAAAACCACGCCTACCTCCCACACAAATGGGCTTTATTTTAAACGTTAAATCTCTTAAAAATCCACAAAAATTAATGAAATGGCTTGAAATTTTGCACTTTAGCTTTGATATATAATATGAACCATCTCTATGATATATGGCAAAATCGGATGAAAGCCACGCCTAATTCCCATACAAAGTGACGTCATCAAAATAGGAAAACTTTCGTTAATATATAAAACTAATTGTCATCGTGTATGTCGTGGCTAAAGACTTCGAATATACTTCAATATGGCCGCGGGGGGGGGAGTATTTTAGCTATACCCTGCCGAAGCTCCACCCTTACTAGTTTATAAATCAATTTTGCATCAAATGAATGATATTCTTATGTCATTATTCAGTTGCACTTAAAACACTGAATATAAATTCCTGACATTTGCTAAAAATAAAAATTACGTTTGTGGAACAATGCAGACGATTTGATCATGATGGTATATGAATTTAAGTTAAAATTCTTTAGTTCAAATTCAATAAAATTTAAATGCTTCTCTAAGAAAATATCATTAAATAACAAGTTTTTAATAAAGTTTAATTTTCGGGTCACGGTGAACTTTTCTGTAGAAATGCAAAGTGCATATACAAAAATGCAAATGCAAAAAATGCAAAATCCAAATGGGCATTTTCAGAAAAAAGTCCACCGTGACACGAAAATTAAAAGTTATTAAAAAATTATTATTTAATGATATTATTTTAGAGAAACATTTAAATTTTATTGATTTAAGCAATTTGAACATAAACTCATTTACTTTGATGATCAAACCGTCTGCACTTTTTCACAAATGTAATTTTTCGTTTTAGTAAATGTTCAGTAAATGTTTCGTAAAGTTTTTGTTTTAGTAAAAATGGAAGGCATTGCCTAAAAATAATGGAAAATTGTTGAGACAAGGAAAGGCAGAATATATTAAATTTGCTTTTTAATTACTAAATTAAATAATAACCCAATTGAATCACAATGGAAATTAAAGTAACGTAACGCCAGTAAAAACAAAAAAAAAAGGGAAAAGATTTTTAAACCTGATTACTTAGAAAATAAACTTGTATTATTTCAAAACCTTCAAAAAGAGGTTTTATACAAAAAGTCTTGCCCAATTCGCAGTTTTGCAAATTTTGTAATCCAAGTCGAAAACTACTTCTGTTTTTTGTAACGTCACGCCAGAGCATAGTTTTGCTTATATCTTTAAATCCTTATAGCCTAATTAGCCAAACATAGATCAACGCAACACAGCCGGTTCTTTTGTCACATAGAAATCTACCAAATGCGTTTTTTGTGTATCTAATTAGCTGAAACGTAACGCGACGTAGAAGTCTGTTGAATTTTGATTTCTATGTACCGTCGGCTGACATTTCAGCATAGTGTGCTTTAACGATTACGTCGCAACCCTAAAAGAGAAAATTGTAAAAGATTAATTAACACATAGATTCAACATACCTACTTATCGACTCGTTCGAGTATCGATATTCCAGTATCGATGCTCTGACGTGTCGCTCGGTCGGCTTATCCGACGAGCGGTTTTTTGTCTCCTTCTATAATCACGTATTGATTACAAGCCAAGTAAGTCGGGTTTTTTATATTGTGAATCGAAATCCTCCATTTTGGAACTGCATCATTTTTTGCTGTAATACTTGAAGTCCAGAAACGTAAGAACTTACAAATAAAGTTGTACACAATTTACATCTTATTCACCGATGTTTCTTTCTTATTTATTTTCCTTCTGTTTGCACATAAATCTCTGAGCATCTATTTCACAGACTTTATGTGCAATTCTAGGCGCTGACTCCACAAATCTTTCCAGCTCAAATAGCCAGCCTATTCACGGATAAACTCCAAAGGAACAGACGAATCTGTTTAGTAAGGTTGCTAGCATCACACTTTGATTTTTAAGTAATCTTTTCCTATTTGCGTTTGTTTATTGAAGCGAAATGTAAGTATTTTAATTTAAATTGATTTATTATTAATAATTGAAATATGTTTTAGAATGGTAGACGAAGAAAAACTTGTGGGTGCGCTGTGGGGACGAGTCCCGAAGCGGTGGAATCCCAAAGGATTTAACCGTGGAAGGGTGCGGGAAGCCTCAAGGTAACCCGCCGGGCCTGGTGGACGATAAGACTCCGAAAGGAGTGGAATTGTCAGCCAGACCTGTCGAAGCTGCAACACCATTGAATGAAGCTGAGTCCGAGGCTAAGCGGCTCCTTGCTAGGGAGAAGCAAAGGCGGAGGAGGAAGCGTAAGAAGGCGGGCACAACTGCGAGGGAGATTGCTTTGGAGTCCCCCGTCGATAAAATGAAGGACCAATTCCAAAGCATGTCATAAAAGATTCAGGGAACAACCTGGATCTTCTAGCGAAGTCGATAAAGGGGTGACTCGAACATGTGAGTCGAAAGGTGGACAGCTCACGGCTGTTAGCTCTTCGGCTAAGGGCGGGGCCTACACAAAGAGATGCGACCGCGAAGTCAAAGGCTTCAGCTGGAGGGAAATTCAGCCCGGAAGGGGTTATTGGAAGCGGCCGTGCATCCTATGCTACGGTAGCAGAAAAGGACCTCTTAATGGGCATCGTTGATTGCTCCATCGATGGTCAGTTGGGAGAGTCCCAGTTGGTGGCCTTTAAATCCGTCCTCTTGGAGGCTCTCGACACCATCAATGAAAGCGATGGCGATGTAGGATTTGTTGGCAATGCAAACTTAGAGGATGGAATTATTGCACTCAAGTGCAAGAACCCATCATCTAAGGTATGGCTGTGCCGAACCGTGCCAAAACTCATGAACTTATGGGAAGGGGCTGAGTTGCAGGTCGACCAACTATACGCATTAAAGGACGTTAGAAGGATGTTCATCATTGCTTACGGTACTTCCGAAAGCAAGGAGGTCATCCTTAGGAGGTTGCAGACCCAGAACCGGTGCGTTGCGGACACTTCTAAATGGAGAGTTAGCAATGCAACGAAGTTCGGAGATGCAAAGGAAGGAGGCGTCAAGTTCACTGCGTGGTGCCGGACGGATGAGATGGAAGAGATCAGGCTGGCAGGGGGGAAACTCAACTGCGGCCTTGATCAAGCTCTCATCAAATCCCAAAAGGATGCAAGGTAAGCTCGACGAAACCCCTAGTACGGGGCTGGTGGGGAATTCTGCAAGGGAGGAACCACCAGGGCGGGTGGAAGGCCCTTACCCGTACCAGAAAAACCTCGTGGTGTGTCAGCTCAATCTGCACCATAGTAGGGCAGCATCAGCAATGATGATGCGTTGCATGGAGGAGGATGGAATTGACATAGCAATGCTCCAAGAACCTTGGATTCTTCACAATAGAATCAAAGGTCTCTCGGAGCGGAAAGCCACGCTGTATGTACCGGTGGCAGATGTCAGACGGAGGACCTGTATCCTGGTGAGACATGGTATACTAGCGGTACATATGCCACACCTATGTTCCCCGGATCTTACCGTTGTGAGAATCGGGGATGGTACAGGTACTTGTATGATGGCTTCAGCGTATCTTCCTTACGACTCTCCGGACCAGCCACCTTCAAAAGATATGGAGAACCTGGTAAAGTACTGTGAGGAAAGAGGCATTGGAGTGATCATAGGATGTGATGCCAACGCGCATAAAACTGCGTGGGGAAGCACCAACAACAATGACAGAGGAGAGCAACCGCTTGAATTTGTGCAGAGATATAATCTGTTGGAAGCAAATAGAGGAGTACAGCCGACTTTCGTTGATGCAAGGCGAGCGGAAGTCATTGCGGAAGTCACTCTTATTTGTAGAAAGATTCTAAGCAGAATAGAAAACTGGAGGGTCGTGGTTAGGCTAACCATGTCGGACCACAGATCCATTCAGTTTGAAGTCAAGTTCGGAATCCGACGCCAGCAGAGTAGCAGGAAGGTCAAGATTCCCAAGAACACGGATCCTGTGAAATATAAGGCGAAGTTGAGGGAAATACTGACTCAAAAAGCTATAAAAGTACCAGGGAATACAGCGGAAGTGGAAAGCCATGTCAAATATCTTAGTTCGGCCATGGTCGAAGCTTACGAGGTGGCATGTCCTACAACTTCAATAGACGAGGGTGATCCGACGCCATGGTGGTGTACGAAACTCGAATCTCTGAAGAAGAAGGTTAGGAAGGCCTTCAATCGGCACATGAGAGGGAGAACCCTAGAAACATGGGCAGAATACAAGGCACGGAAAAGGGATCTGAAGAACCTCATACGATGGAAACTATTTCAGAAGCATGCAGGCTTCAGAAAATAGTTTCAAAAGATCCATTCTCCAAAGTGGGACTGATCCGAAAAACGGATGGAACCATGGCAGAGAACCTGGAAGAGTCAATGCAAGTTCTGATGGAGGTGCATTTTCCTGGAAGTTTTAAGTCTGATGACCCATGGACAAACCTGAAGAAAGGGATGCACAGGGTTGACAGACTGGAAGCCGAAAGAATGATCACTATGGACGGGGTGAGGAGTGGGAGGAAAACATCAGGGATGGACGGTATATTTCCGGCTATGATGCAATGGGGGGAAGATCTCATTGCACCTAGGCTGTGGGGTATATTCGTTACTTGCTTAGCGACTGGGTATGTTCCGAGAGTCTGGAGAGAAGCGAAAGATGTCTTTCTCTCGAAACCCGGAAAAAAAGATTATGCGGAGGCAAAGTCGTTCAGACCGATCAGCCTTACGTCTTTTCTCTTGAAAACGATGGAAAGAGTGATGGTTGACTGTCTTGAGAGCACTTCACTGGTGCATAATCCTCTGAGTAGATGCCAATATGCTTATAGAGCAGGCATGTCTACGGACAGTGCTCTTCACAAATTAGTTAGAGTGGCTTAAAAAGAGTTATTTTAAGGAGGCATCGCGATGGCCACATTTATGGACATCGAGGGTGCTTTCGACAAAATATGCTTTGGAAGGCTGCAACAGGCTCTGACAGAACGCAATGTAAACCCAATGATAACAAATTGCGTAGACAATATGCTCAAGCACAGGGCTGTCAACATGCAGAACGGTAGAGTCAAGACTAGAGGTAGAGTAAGTAGAGGATGTCCTCAAGGAGGGGTGTTATCGCCAACTCTGTGGAACATCACTGTGGACTCACTTTTGGCTAGACTAGACGAATCGGTCATACACACGATAGGGTATGCAGACGACATTGCGTTGGTGGTCTGTGGTAAGTTCATTGACACCATTTCTGACATCATGAAGAGAGCACTCCGAATGGTGGAGGAGTGGTGTCGAGAACAAGGCCTCACCATGAACGCAGGAAAATCAGACAATATTCTCTTTACTAGAAAGAGGGTAGGCCTGAGGAGAGAACCACTTAGACTTTTTGAAGCTGAAATCAACATGTCCACGAAAGTTAAATATCTAGGGGTAACTCTAGATAGTAAACTGAACTGGAACGAACATGTAGGAGACAGGATTAAAAAGGCCAAGAGGGTTCTGTTTCAGTGTAGACGCGTTTGTGGTCTAAAATGGGGGCTAAACCCAGAGGCTATGAAATGAATATACACTATGATGTTTAGACCTGTCATCACGTATGCTTCGGTGATCTGGTGGACAAAAGTCAGTCAGAAAACCATTAAGAAGCGACAAGACGAGTCCAACGGCTGGCGTGTGTTGGAATAACAGGGGCAATACGCACCACTCCAACAAGCGCAATGGAGGTTTTGTTAGGTATGCTACCGTTGGATTTAGAAATAAAGAAAACGGCAGCGCTAACAGCCCTCAGGATGTTGCGAAATGCTTCGTGGCATGGAGCAACAGCCTCCATGGTCATATGCGCATCCTGGACATGGCTCAGCGAAATGTCAGGGAGACGTGTATGCCTATGGACGGAAGGCAGAGAGTGAGAATAACAGAAAAATGTTATAAAACTCTAATAACAGATGGATCCGTTTGTAAAGAAACCGCTGGTAGCGACATCAGAGCCGGGTCTGGCGTCTACTCAGAAGAGTTGAACCTATCCTGTGCACTGAGGCTGGGGAGGTTCGTGTCTGTATACCAGGCGGAAATGCTTGGTGTAGTGCATGCGCTGGACCACTTGATAGATGACCGAGTAAATGGCAAGAAAATTGTCATTGCCCTTGACAATCAGTCGGTGATTAGGTGCATGCAACGGACAGATATTACTTCTAGGTTGGCCATGGAATGTCTTACCAAACTCAATAGGTGCGCTCAGACAAATGAGCTCACACTTATGTGGGTGCGAGGACATTCTGGCATAGAGCAGAATGAAAAGGCTGATTCTTTAGCAAGAGAAGGATCAGCAGAAGAATTCTGTGAACCAGAACCACGTATTGCCATAGGCGACAACATGGTGGCAGGCCTTATTAAGCAATGGACGGACTCGGAACACCGTACAAGGTGGGAAGAAGCTGGTAGTTGTAGGCAATCAAAGGCGGCCGTAAAATGGTCAAGTAGTGAGGCAGCAAAAGTCACCCGATACAATCGGAAGACTTTAAGCTGGCTTACTGCACTGGTCACAGGACACGGTCCCTACATGTACCATCTCAGGAAGATGACTCTGACCGAGGACGATGCGTGTAGGTTATGCCTAGAGGAGCCGGAAACAGCAGCACACATTCTGTGCCAGTGTCCGGCGGTGGCAAGCATAAGATTGACCATTCTGGGACGTCCATTTATTGACGAAGCCGAGATTGGTCAACTGACCTACAAGGACATGATTGAGGTGGCAAAGGGTACTTATATAAGGAGCATGCTCACTTATGAGTGCTCCGAGCAGTAGCATCCTTCGTCAAATAGGGGACGAAAAGGGACCCACTGTGGTCTGATTCGGCCAATCCCCGACTTATTATATATAAAATTTGTTAAAAAAGTCGATGGCTGCACTTTTTATCACAAATGTCAAAATTAGGAATGACGATAATATTTGTTTCCTTGCTATTACTACTTTTGTTTTGTGTTTGAACTATTTACTGTTATGTTTGTACTAACGTCGAATTTGGAGGTAACATTTTAAGATACGGATAAATTTCTCATTAAAAAACGTAAGAAACTAATTAAGTATTATTGAAAAATTATATAATGAGTTTTAGTATTATTTTTAATCTTCTATTTTGGCAACATATAAAATTCATGCTGACTTAAATTTATGTGGACGAATCCACCTATGTTTGACAAAAAACTTAGGCATAGAAGTACGATTTGCAAAAACCTACGACATTTGTTACTGGTCTTGCTTTCAAGCAACGAATGCATTATCAAAGAAGTTTTTAAAAGTGGAAACATTGCTTTTCAAAAAAAAAATCTAAGTGGTTACGCAGCAGACGAAGCTTCAAACGAGTACATTTAATTTTATGGTGAAGTTGTATCGATAATCCGTGACTTCTATAAGTATATTTCCAACAGTCCCAAAATAACTGTTGTTGTTAAAACTCGTGGAAATAAAACCCAAAAAGAATTCTAAATCCTGTTGAAACATGTTGTGAAACAATGTGTGGCAAGCGCCATTGTCCGCGTGTCGGTCCAATTTTTAGTATGTTCTCACGGCAGTCTGGATTAAGTAATTCGGCCTATGAATTACGAATGTGAATTACCCTGTTCTCACGAAGCAATCGTAATTCGGTTTGACAGCTGTTTTTTGTGTATTTTGTTTTAATATAACTCCAATAATTTTTCAATTATTAAAGGTTATATTTTATCGAGCTCAAGGTCAATGTTGCTTTCCGAAGAAAACAACTGAAGGAACAACAACCGGTGTAGCGGCCAACGAAACAGCTGTCTAGTCTGCTATGTGATTGATACTCTATAAAGTATTGTTGTTGTTGGTTGTTGTTCCTTCAGTTGTTTTCTTCGGAAAGCAACATTGACCTTGAGCTCGATAAAATATAACCTTTAATAATTGAAAAATTATTGGAGTTATATAAACACATAACTTAAAAACTTATGAAAGAAGTTCGTAATTAATTTACAAATAAATTTTGTTTTAATTTTATTTGATTTGTTGTGGAGAACGAAAATGGGAAAAAAATGTACAAAATAAATTTTTGTTTATAATATTATTTATTTTTTTAAGCAATAATACTCACTTTGTCTGCTGACTTTGAGAATTTGACTATTTGTTTTGTCTTGTTTTTATTTCTTCTTGTATTTTGCTTGTGGTTTTCGATTAATTTTCGGTAAAAATTAGAGATGAAACAGATTTCTACGTAATTCGGATGTTAATTCAAACTGAATTTTGTATGGCGAATTACCTAATTCGGAACATAATTCAGCCTCGAATTACGAACAAGAGTCGAATTACGTTGATCAGGTGCCGTGAGAACATGCTATTTGGAATTCTCGTCATCTTTTTTCTCTCTCATTCGAAAGCAAAATTAAGTATGTTTTTGCTACTATTTCGTGCAGGCAATGTTCCTTTATGCAATCGATTCAATAAAACGGCTACCTTCTATAGGATATTTATATGTGGTTTTATTTGCATTCAAAATTACGAATATCCCATTAAGCCGGTTGGCTTTGAAATTCATTTATGAACATTTCAGTAATATTTCTACTCCAATGAATAGCTAATACTTCTTCTCTAATAACATTGTAAATTTTATAGAAATATTTTATTGAATCTTGAATAAATCATCACAATTTATTAAGTGACTCCTTTCTATTCTAGTGTTACTCCTTTTCTATTTTTTAGTCAGTCTCGAATGGTTTAGGAGATTAAAATCGTGAAGGTTTGAAAAATGCATCTTTTTTCGTATACGAAAATATCCGTACTTTTTATACAGAAGAGTAGTTCTAAGAATGGTATATATATATATATATATATATGGCCATATATATATATGGCTTGCCACACTTAATCAAAATAGACGAGCTGCTCCGTAACGAGTAGAACCGAACTGCTAACGTCTCAATTCGTCAGACGTTCGGTAAGTTGCAATCGTCTTGTTTCGTCTATTTTGGTTCTGCCTTTATGCCCTGTTTAGGTAAAACGAAGCCTTCGTGACAAGATTCGTTCGTTTTCTGACGTGATCGTCCAAAATTGGGTCTTTGTATTTTTTTCTTGCGTCACCGTCCAACATTACGTTGCTTACGTTTCTTAAATACTCTCAACGTGAGTTCTTGTCAGAAACCATATAACCAGATTGTAAAAGTTGGGCATTTAGCGTAAAACTGACAAAAATCTTGAAAATTATATGCTTATTACTGGCATTCTTTAATAGGTCGCAATAATTTTTGCATCAGCTGTTTTGGTTGTTGGCTTTTGGAGGAAAGGAAACGGTTTTTAAATTGATTGCGATAGTTTGAGACAATTTACGCAAAAAATGTTTTTGGCTATTGCCTTCTACAATTTTAATGAGGACGCAAGTGATAGTGACATTTGTTGTTTTTTTTGTACTGAGAAGATTAGAATTGATAATTTTTTCTTAAATATACTTATAAAGCAAAATTTACGTTTTTTTAGCATCCATTTCCAGAACGATAATAATTTTGCTCTCGTCAAATTTTGACGTTTCGTTCGGATTTTTTTTCTTAAAAAGACCAAACTTCACACTGAGGTTACGTCTTCGTTCGTTACTGAGTCAGCTGTGTTCGTTTGTGTCTGACATTCTTAATACATGGATTCAAAACAGCTGATTCTCGTCTGTTCGTGAAATACACGCATCGTTTGATTTACCTAAACAGGGCATTAGTCTGGAACGGACAATTTGTTATTGTACTCGCGGGTAAAAGAAAAAATTGGAATTTGAGAGAGCTTCTCTTTCATTCGAACATTTCCAAGTAACCGACAATCTATGTTCACGGTCCGAACATGATACAATCATTTACAAGGTAGCCTTGACAACTACCATTTTTCTCACGAGCGGCGATCGGGAGTTGTCAAATCAATACAAAGATTAACTTTTCATCTGTTTTGCTGCTTCTTCGTTTTCTCTTTTTCAATGTGTTTTTGACAACTCCAAATCGCTAACAGAACTGTCACTCCTACCTTGTAAATCATTATACCATGGGTCCGAACATGGAAGAATAAGACAAGGTAGTGTTAGTTGTTAAAATTCTCTCTTGTGCTGACTACCGCACCTGTCAAAACCAGGTTTTTACGAATAAAAGCAAAACAAATATCAAAATTTGCAAATTATAATATTCTATGTGTTTGACAGCTACGGTACCCACAGCTCCGAGACGACACTACCTTGTTAAATATACCTTGGGTCCGAAGATGAAAACAGTTTAGACCACGGTTGCTTTTTCTTGATGTTTTACGTGAAGTAGTAATAAAACTACACTGCAGTAGAAAATTTATTATTTGAATTCATCAGTAATGTGAAGTTTGTTGTTTATTATTGAATTATTACTTCAAATTGTGTAAAAGCGCATTACAGACAATTTGAACATATCTGCATGTGTTTTGTAAGCATTAATTATTTAAGCTTACGCCACAGCCACACGTGATAGTACTGGCAGGCCAGCAAAGAATATATATTAATTACGAATGTTCCAAATAATCTAAAAAACTACGCTGCGGCCACACGTGATAGTAAACGTTCATTTGCAAAACGTCGTCAAAAGCAAAGGTTGCCTTTATTCAGTCAAAGGTTTGCTTGTTCTTATGTAGCTGGAACAAATTTCTTCTAGCACACTTCGAGCAACTTTCGAGCTCGAGAGAGCTTTTACTTCTAGCTAGAAAAAGTACGGAAACACGTTCTAGCACACTGCAAGTTACAACAATCGAGTATGGAAACAGACCTAATAGGTCTCGAGCTCGAAAGTTGCTCGAAGTGTGCTAGAAGAAATTTGTTCCAGCTATATAAGAACAAGCATCAAGAAAAACCAGCAAATGCCAAATTGGCGATCGTTGTTTGGTTATGTTGTGCGATAAAAAATAAATTTACAAATTGCTATATATCAATAAATATCAATACATATCAATAAATATAAAATATCAAGTTAATATTGGCGTCGTTTGCGTTTGTATAAAGTTAAAATTGGCGCTGTTTACATTTGATAGGCAATCAGCTGTTTTCATGCTTGAAACTAGCTAGAAGTCGTTTCCGTACTTTTGACACGATTCTAAAACTTAATTTTACTCTCTCACATTGAATTTTACTCGACTTTTACTTGAAAATGTGTACGGAAACACACCTATTTAGTCTGTTGCTTGAAAATGTTCCGATAAAAGAAAAGCTCTATCAAATTCCAGTTTTTTCTTTTACCCACAAATACAACAACAAATTGTCCATATCGGGCTAAGTGTGGCAAGCCATTTACCCGCGAATACATCAACAAATTGTCCGTGTCGGGCTAAGTGTGGAAAACCACAAAAAGCGAACAGCCACAAACACAAAAAATGCGTAGTGCTTAATGAATTGACAATTGAACTAAAATGTGATATAATTAAAATAAATAAACCTTATGTTTATAAAATGTTCATCACACATCAATAATTTTTTTTTTTGTGTAAAATGTGACCGAAAATTTCTATGTTGTTGTTTTTCAGAGTTTCACAAATCGGACTAGAACCCGACTAGCTGTGTTCAAATGTTACGATATGAAATTTGTTTTCATGGCAATACTGGTATTGATATTTTTTAGGGGTATTCACGATGTGATGAATTTTTGATAAATTTTTATAAAATTTACAATATTTACAACCTATTTTGAGCGAACTTTCAATAAAGTCATGCTTTCTTAAAATCAGGTAATTTCTGTATATACTTTTGTTTGGAATATGAACTGAAATGTGTACAAAATAAGAAAAATATTTTAACGAACCACTAATAATCTTAATTTTTTAAATAAACCCACATCGCAGACGGTAGCTTCCTCGATGTTGAGTATAAATGCTTTTGCAATCAGCTGATACACACACAACGAAATTTACAAAGAATAAAATAGGGTTTTGTCGTTGTATTTTTGCCTCACGGTTGTATTTTGAACACTGTATTTTGTTTTTGTAACTTCACAAAATTTACTACAAATATCAAATTACACAAATACACCACATCGTGAATACCCGTATTAATATTTTACAATTTGCAAAATTATTTTTTATTGCACAACATTAAAATTTTTTAAGCAAACAACAAACAAATTGGCATTTGCTTGTTCTTCTTGATGCTTATTCTTAATGATGCTTGTTCGAATGAAGCTGGATTAAATTTCTTCCAGCAATTTTCTTTATGCAAACAACAAACAAATTGACATTTGCTTGTTCTTGATGCTTATTCTTAATGATACTTGTTCCAATGAAGCTGGATTGAATTTCTTCCAGCAACGAGCTCTAGAGAGCGTTTTTAAGCTTGTTCTTCTCTCTTTTGAGCTGGAAGAAATAGTTGGCTAGCGATGCCAACTTTTGAATTCTAAAATCCACCAAAAAGCTGAAAGATGCGCTTTTTCCTCAAAAATGCACCAGATTTTAGGACTTTCAAAAATGTTACAACACGAATTATACACCAAGCAATAATCATGTATTGCACACATTTGTAGAAAGTTACAAATACCAAATTATATTAAAGAATTAAATTTTATTATGACTGCCAATTATTTTTAAGGAACAATTCATTTCACAGGATTCACTTAAAATACTTTTGTATATTTGTAAATTTAATTATATTTTGAATTCGTTATTATAACACACACGACCGAATAAAAACACGACTTGCTCGTTTCTGTTGTACTTTATTAATGTCGCTTACAACGCCAACGCTGTTGCAAGCATGCCATCTAACGGCTTGATATGCAGACTCAGCGACTGCTTACATCTTATTTGAATATATACAGGGTGTGAATAATAACTTACAGACTAATTATTAAAATATATACAGGGTGTGAATAAAAACTTACAGACTACATATCATGTATATACAGAGTGTTAGTAATAACTTACAGACTAGCTACTAATATTACTACAATTCGGCCATCCTGACCAGGAGATCACCTGGTCTCCAGATGAATAAAATAATAAATGAAAACTTTAATCGTTTGACCCTGAACTCCCTTTGAACCATGGACGTATATTCGCGACTGCCCACACTCCTTTATATGGCATTCGTGACTGTTGGAACCCATCAACATCTTCGACAATATATCGATCATGTCTCAAAACTTTTGTAATTTTATACGGCCCTCGAAATTTAGGAATTAATTTTTTTGAAACTCCAGTGTGTGAATCGAAATTTTTGACCATAATATAGTCTCCTTCAGAATATTTTTTCGGTAACTGTCGTTTTTTGTCTACATATTGTTTATTATAAGCTTGTGCTCGTTTTTGATGTAACGCGGCTTTCTCACGCAATTCTTCATGACTAAACTGCTCTTTACCCTGTTCGACTTCATTTAAACATTCACCTAACATATCTATCACTTTTCCTCTCTGTTTGATGCCAAAAAGCATTTTACTTGGATGTTCTTTTATTGACCGATGCATAGAATTATTGAGCGTATACTCAACTGTTTCTAAGACAGTATCCCAGTGAAGTCCCTTTTCAGGAAAGATCAATTTTGCTATCATTGGCCCCAAACTCCTATTCACTCTTTCGACTTGACCGTTTGCCTGTGGGGAAGCGGTTGCTATTTTTATGTGTTTAATATTATGTTTTTCTAAAAACAATTTGAACTCACCAGACGTAAAACTACTTCCACTATCTGAAACTATAACTTTTGGGCGGCTATATGCTCTAAAATAATCATTAAGTGCTTCTATTACTTCCTTTGTGTTCGTAGTTTTAGTCGGATACAGTCTAACGAATTTTGTACAAGCATCAATCACGACTAAAATGTGTTTTTTGGACCGAGAATTGTCAACTGGCCCATAGTGGTCCACATGCACCACCTCAGAAGCTAAATTTCCCTTGGGTATATTATGGAGGAGTCCTTCTTCTCGGCCGTGTTTAGCAGAATAAACAATGCATTGTAAACAATTTTGTATGTGTTTAGCTACTTTGTGTCTTATTTTAGGGAACCAATAGATTTTTGAAATAAGTTCGCTGGTTTTATCTATGCCTATATGACCCATTTCATCGTGATACTTATAAACGATATGATCTTCCATATCTTCTGGAACACAAAACAAAACTGTACCGTCACTCTTTTTCTTATAAATAACTCCATTTCGCATCTCATATTGACTATGTTCAGAGTTTTGTAAATGTTCACGCAATTCAACCAATTTCTTATCTTTACCTTGACAGATAATTAGGTTTTCTTCGAAAGTATTAGCTTCTAAAATCAACACATTATTACACCGACTCAACGCATCTACATGTTGCATGCGAGCATCGGCACGATGCTCTAACACATAATCGAAGTTTTGTAATTCTAAAGCCCATCTGGCTATTCTAGGGCTTAGTTCCTTTTTATTGAGGGTCATTGTTAAAGAATTGGAGTCCGTAACAATTTTAAACTGTTTACCCTGAAGATATACACGAAAACGTTGTAAAGCGTTTACTATAGCCAGCGTTTCAAGTTCAAAGCTATGATACTTGGCTTCGGTTTCAGTCGTTCTCTTCGAAAAATAAAAAACTGGATGTACCTTACCATCTTCCTTTTTTTGCATGAGAACGGCTCCATAACCCAAGGAACTAGCGTCACAATGTAATTATGTAACAGCTTTCGGATCATATAGTGCGAGGTGATCGGTGATTCTGTCAATTTTTTCTTGAGAATCTCAAATGTCTCTAGTTCTTTCGGTCCAATATTAAATTTATTATCTTTTCTTGTTAAGTCGTACAATGGTTTAGCTAATACAGAAAAATTCTTAATAAACCTCCTAAAATAAGAACAGAGTCCAAGAAAACTTTGTACCGCGTGAAGTTTTTGTGGTACTGGAAAGTTTTTTACTGCCTCAATACCTTTTTCGTCAGCTTTTATTCCCTCTCCCGTAATCGTGTAACCCAAATACTTTACACTTGATTGCAAAAAATCGCATTTATCCAGCCTTAGTTCAAGTTTATTATCAACCAATCGTTTAAAAACTTCAGTTAGTATTTTTAAATGTTCCGATAAATTTTCGGTTGCTATCATTATATCATCTAGATATACAATCAATTTGTCCTCCCGCATCATATCAGCAAAAATTTTACTAACGAATCTCTGGAATGTCGAAGTGGCATTTTTTAACCCGAACGGCATTCTCAAAAACTCGAATTGTCCTAATGGAGTAATGAAAGAGGTATATTTCACTGAATCAGTGTGCATGTACACGTGAAAAAATCCATTCCTTAAATCCAACTTTGTGAATAGTTTCTTTTTTGCTAACCTATCTAACAAATCGTCAATAAGAGGTATTGGATAGTTATCTTTAAAAGTCACCTTATTTAATGTGCGATAGTCAATACACATTCGTAAATCACCAGTTTTTTTCCGAACTAATACGATTAGTGAAACAAACTCTGACTTGCTAGCTTTTATATAACCTTTATTCAAATATTCATCTAATAATTTCTGAAGCTCTGCCTTCTCTGTGTATGACAGTCGCCTAGGAGGACAATGAAAGGGCTTTGCATTTTCTAATACCAACTTCATCTCGCACTTCACCAATGGTTCATCGGGACGATCGGGTTTTAAATAATACAAATCAAAAATTTTTTCAAACTGACTTTTCTCAAAATAGTTTACATTGTCACCAATATTTAAATTTATTTCATTGTCAACAAAATAATTAACTGACAATAGTGAATCTTCAAACATTTCTTTATTTTCTGTTAATTTCTGAGTATCAATTATAGGATTCTTTTCCATTTCATCATATATGTCAACGTTACTTTTTTCAAACTCAGTTTGTTTTTCAATATTTTTCTTTTCAATTTCATTACATTTTTCGATCTCTCTTTGACTTTCAATTTTAAAAATATCATCACAGTTCGTTTTTTCATTACATTTTTCAAATAAACTATCAATTTCTTTTTTAGAAATAAAATTTGAATTACTAACCTTTTCCATTTCATAACATTTTGCGATTTCTTTTTGACTTTCAATTTTAAAAACAGTATCACAAGTCAACCTTTCATTATATTTTCCAAACAACCTTTCAATTTCTATTTCAGAAATCAACTTTAAACTACAGGCTTTTAAATAATCTCTTCCCAAAACAACTTCATAACCCATAGACTCATCAGCAACAACGATCAATTTCAACGCAGTATTTTTATTATTAAAAATTATATGACATTCAATTGTCCCAAAAATGTTCAGCTTACTATTATTAATTCCAAAATAACTTAAATTATGAGGTAAAAATTCACTTACTTTAAATTTGTTTTCAGCGCAGCATTTTTTTACAAAGCTGATCGGGCTTCCTGAGTCTATTAGGCATTCTAAGGGTAATACAAATTCGTTATTATTATTATTTATATAAAACTTAAAACACCTTACATATTCATTTTGCTGCAGAAAATTAACTGCTTTCTTGCGTTCCGGACCGGCCACCACCAGATGATTCACACTGCCACAGCCGAAGCAGGCACCAACTTCTCTTTTGGGTTTCTTGCACTCCGCCGCTAGGTGTCCGATTGAATTGCAGTTGTAGCAGCGCACTGCCAACTTTTGTTGCACTCCAGGATTGTTCAGCTTGGCAGTCGTGAATATACGCTGTTTTAGTTCTACTTTTGCGAACGCTTGCAGCAGCTGTTCCTTTGAAGAAAAACACTGGATACTGGCTTGCACTTTCAATTGAGTATCTGGAATACCCTCAATTATGTGATCCAACAATTCATCTTCTTCTATGCGAACTTTGTTGGCCAACACAATCTTTTCGCCATAGTAGTCGGCAAAACATTCAGTTGGACTCCACTTCCTGGCTTCAAACTTGCGCCGCAGTATCAACATGTTTTCTTTTGTTCCAAAAAATTCTTGAATTTGGCACAGCAAGTTGTCTACGCTTTCAACAACAAATCTTGGCTTTGAATATAGCCAAGCCTGCGCTTTACCTTTTATTTTGCTAACGAGCAGCGCACGCAACATTGAATCGCTTACGTTATAAACATCACGTAGGCTTTTGAGTTGCGAAATCCACATGTCAACATTTTCTCCTCCCTCAAACTCAGGCAACATGTCTTTTATCATGCTAAACGACACTGACATGTTGACAAGCGATTCAGCACCACATGTTGATGATTTTTCCGTATTTGTTGCCGTCGCATTCTCTGAAGCTGCTGCTACTCTCGGTGTCATTGTTAAGATCTCGCTCATTGCAGCTGTTGAAAGTTCGTTAGGAACATTTTTTGAATTTGCATTTTTGGCAACTTCATTCGACAACTTATGTTGCATCTCGTTCATCAGCATCACTTCTCTTTTGAATAATGTGTTCTCTTTCTCCAACAATGCTTTTTCGCGTTTGAGCAGCTCGATTTTTCTTTTTAGAATTTCGTTGTCAGTAGCATGATTTTTTTCTGCATTTGCATCAACATCAACTGCGCATGCTTCGTTGACGTCGTCGCCACGTTCTTCGTCGTCACCACGTTGTTCCTCGTCGCCATGTTGCTCTTCGTAGCCACATTGTTCCTCTTCGCCGCCGTTGTCCGCGTCGTTGCCAACTTCAACCGGGCACTCGCCACGCTGGTCAGACGGAACTGCATTTATTCTTAAAATCAAGGTCGCCTTAGTGCCACTTGATGGCTGCCCAAGTTCTTGCAGCCAACGACGCAGCTGCGGTACAGTGTACTGACCTGACGCAATTTGACTGCTCATGTTCCAAATGTAGCGAAAAGTTTTACGATTCTTTTTATAAATTGGAAATTTTCCACACTTTTATTTTCTTTTTCTTTTGCGACCTTTTGTCTATCGATCTTTTTTTTCACTCTGTTTTCAACTTTTCTTTTGTCTTTTCTTTTGTCTGCGGTCTTTTACTATAGCAATCTTTTTTCAATCAACTGATTGTTTATTTTATTTAAGCTCAACTTTTGTTGTTATTTAAAACCGAATGTTAAATTTAAGCTTTATTTTTTTCGGGTAATCCCACTTCTGAAAAATTATAACACACACGACCGAATAAAAACACGACTTGCTCGTTTCAGTTGTACTTTATTAATGTCGCTTACAACGCCAACGCTGTTGCAAGCATGCCATCTAACGGCTTGATATGCAGACTCAGCGACTGCTTACATCTTATTTGAATATATACAGGGTGTGAATAATAACTTACAGACTAATTATTAAAATATATACAGGGTGTGAATAATAACTTACAGACTACATATCATGTATATACAGAGTGTTAGTAATAACTTACAGACTAGCTACTAATATTACTACATTATTGTTTAATTTTTTGAAAGTTTGTTCTTTCACAAGTTTGTGCAAGTCTCAAACCTTAAAAAAACTTAAAAAATATTAATTATTTTACCTTTTCTTTATATGATGCAATCACAGGTAGCTTAAGCGGCAGCAAATGTTGAAATATATGATCAAAATACCAATGTCGATTTATACCGACAAATGTACGCTTTTTAGAAAACAAAAAATAGAACTTGTAGTGTATATTTTAAGCTAATGCTTAGTTTTCACTACGTCATTCTTATGACGATATCACCTGAAATATTTATTTATTTCATTAACATCTACCGGGTAAAAACCCTTACAGATTACAAATTTAAACTTAAACTAGCAATGCTTATTAAATATATTAAAAAACATTTTAAGTACAGAAGTTTTTTAAAAATATTTAATTCAATTGCCAGATTAAGATAATTCACAAAACAAAAAAGAAAAAAAAAACAGCGCAGGTAGCATTAATTAATTAAACCGTATGCTACAAAGTAGAAAGAAATTCTGAAAGCTGTCTTTTAAATATATTACGATCCGTAAAAAAATCGAACTGATTTGCAACGGTATTGTAATGTGATAAATATCTACAGATAGTACTATTACACCCATAGTTAGTTCTGTTGTAAGCTATGTGAAATAAATCGGAATATCTTAGTGTACGCCCTGGGATATTAAATGGAATGACTGCCAGTAACTCTGAAGAATTTATTCTGCCATCAATTATGTCTTTCATGAATAAGACATCACCCACAACACTTCTTTGTGATAAGCTTTGAAGACACAATAATCGACATCGCGACCAGTAAGTAGGCATGTTTTCCCATGAGTACAGCCGACGTAATGCAATTTATGAAACGCTTCTGAATTTTTTCGATTCTATTTTTGGAAGATTCATAGAGGGGTCCCAAATAACACTCGCATACTCCAGGATATATCTCACCATGCTAACAAACACTGCCTTAGATGTATAAGGATCTAGGAATTCTTTAGAGTTTCTTTTTAGAAAACCTAATTGGGAGTTGTCTTTAGAGATAACATATTAGATGTGAATATCAAACGAAAGCTTGCAATCAAAGAGAACACCAAGATCTTTACATTGGCTTACTCTAACTGAATATTTTCTCAAATTTCTTTTTTTATTTGAATGTGCAATCCTTCCGGTTAATAATGGAAAATAATTTCATTCAAATGGCTGCCTCGGCTGGCCATGCAGTAGCCTACACGATCGGTCCAATTTTTAAGCACATTATCGATTGTGGGCAGCTGTATTTCACCAATGGCTTCACGAATATTGTCCTTTAAAGCGTCAATTGTCTCTGGCTTGTCGGCGTAACACTTATCTTTGAGGGCACCCCACAAATAATAGTCCAACGGTGTCAAATCGCAGCTCCGAGGTGGCCAAACGACATCAGCTATGCGGCTGATAATGCGATCTTCAAAAACAGGGCACAAAACATCGAGTGTAGCTTCGGCTGTGTGGCACGTAGCGCCGTCCTGTTGAAACCAAATGTTGCCAATATCCTCCTCTTCAATTTTTGTGAACAAAAATTCGTTCAACATGGCCCGATTACGATGGCCATTGACTGTAACGGCCACTCCTTGCTCATTTTCGAAGAAAAATGGCCCAATTATGCCTCTGGACCAAAATCCGCACCAAACAGAGACTCGTTTTGGGTGCATCGGCTTTTCAATATATGCGTGCGGGTTTTCTGTACCCCAAATGTGACAATTTTGCTTGTTTACATACCCGCCAAGATCAAAATGAGCTTCATCTGAAAAGATGATTTTTTGGGCAAAATCGGCATCTTCTGTAAGTCGATCGCAGGCAATATTTTCCAGCGTTGTTCAAGCGTATACACAACCATATTCGTTCAGCGGAAGGATAAAACTAATTATCTGTCAAATCAGACATGTGCTAAGTGTTACCATTCACGAAATAAGCACTAGTTGAAAAAAACGTTAGATGGCGGATCCTTTAGTTATAACTGATTGTTATGCTTCTTCTAGAAAACGTTTACATTAGAAAAGTTTATGGGAAGCTTGTTAATATTGCACCACTGAAAAATAGCGTTAATATCTTTTTGTAAGTTAACACAATTATAAAGTGTATCAATTTTGTGGTACAATTTTAAACCATCAGCGTATAAGAGTGTTTTAGAAAACTGTAATATATGTGGAATATCATTGACGAACATAATGAAGAGAAGAGGGCCTAAATGACTCCCCTGGGGTATTCCCGATGTTGCAGTAATTGGATGAGAGAGTTGGTCACATATCTTTACATATAGAATTCTATCGCAAAGATAAGATTCCATCCATTTCAACATTTGCGAATGAACACCTAGTTTTTCGAGTTTCATAAGTAATATTTTATGCAGGATGCTATCAAAAGCTTTGGAAAAGTCGGTGTACAATGTGTCCACTTGCAAACCGCCCTCGATGACATCAATGCAAAAATTTGAGAATATTGTAAGATTTGAAGTAGTAGATCTACCAGGAAAGAAACCGTGCTGATGTGGAGATACACAATTTTGAACTTCAGCAAACAAAAGTTTCTCAACAATCTTGTCCAATATTTTGGGAATAATTGACAATTTTACTATAGGCCAATAGTTTTCAATAAGGTATTTCTGGCCAGATTTATATATAGGAGATATACTTGCCGTTTTCCATTCATCTAAAAAAACACCTGACGAAAGTGATTTGTTAAATATAAGACCCAGGGCGGAGTGTAACGTTAGGGCACATTTTTTTAAGAATACAGGTGGAAGAAGGTCAAAACCAGGACCTTTGCTGGTATCTAGGCCGTTCAGAGTGTCAAACACGTGTTTATCATCTATCTTCAGTAAGCCTATACTGAAGAGTTAGGATATGTTACAAAAAACATTTGGATCGATTGACTGATAATTATTCTTTTTGATCTTACATCGTGTTCAATTGACATAATATATTTGTTATACAAGAAATTTAAGAGAAATTCAAACTCACGCCTTCTCAAGACAAATATTGCTTTATCAGTGGACAAACCAGATTTTTTAAATTTTGAGTGAGATTTGTTGCGTAGGTTCTTAAAGTGAATAAAGAGCCTATTGTACCAGGGGTGCTTATTTTTACGCATTCTAGTTAAAATTGACACATACAGCTGAAGTCCATTAATAATAACCTTCTTGAAAGCCTCATACATATGGAATAAGTCACTTGACCCAATTAGCAAATTCCAATTGATAGAACTAAAATAATTATCGAGAGCCACATAGTTTGCTTTATTAAAGTTGTAAAGAGAAGTTTGGTTAGTTTCCAGGTAGTAATCAAAAGTATAGAAATAGAGATCCAATGTTAGTGCTTTGTGGTGAATGGAGTCATTCGTGAGTGACATATCACATTTAAATAGTTCAAATTTGAAATCATTGCTGACGAAAATGAGATCAAGAATTCTATTAATATCGTTCTTAACGTTGTTTATTTGAAAGAGACTTTGGGGGTATAACGAATCGCACAGTAGGGATTCAATTGCACTCATTGCATTGAAAGGCATAAGAATTTTTTCATCAAAGCAGAACTTCCATTCAATATTGCCCAGATTAAAGTCCCCCAGTACACATGGAATTTGATTCTGACCTAAGGAATTAATTACGTGATTGATGTTAAACAAATGATCATTAAATACGTTAATGCTACGTGCAGGCGGAATATAACTTAAAAGTATGACAAGTTCATTAACACTAGGACCTACATTATTGCCAAAAGATACAACTACACATACTTGCTCAATGTTGCTGGCATTACGTGGAATAATTAATTCTCTACTGGTAAGGCTTGATGATACCGCTATCAAAACACCGCCTCCTCTAGTTACACTGGGGCCAAGCGTTCTATCTTTTCGGTAAACAGCGTATTGATTGTCGAACAACTCCCTTGAAAGGAAATGAGCAGTCAGCCATGTTTCTATGAGAGCGATGATATCGTAATCGTGAGAGCACGATGCGTTGTAAAGTTGACAAGTTTGGGTGCGAAGCCCTCCTACGTTATGAAAATAAAGAGCACAGTTTGGCCGATGCTTGTGAGCTTTATCAGTTGAGTGATTCTGGGTACAAAACCTCGGCGACGGCTTCAATCGCAGAGGTGTCCGAAGACAAAAATGTAGATGTATGTAAAGGTGTTGACGAAATTGTGGTTAATGATGCAATTATATGTGATAGGGTTGTTGCTAGCGTTATTTGTGTCGTGTTTCTTGCTTGCATTGGTGAAGCTGGTGTTGATGAAGATGGCGGTGATGATAATCTAGATGTTGATGGTAATAATAAAGGTGATGATATAATTGTTGTCAGTGTAGGTAACATTGTTGATATTGACGAAGTTGATAACGTGACTGATGTTTTTATTGGTGATATTAATGACAACGATGATGATGATGGTAAGGCAAATGCGGGAATGGCTGGTAAATAACTTGATGGTGGTGACAATATTGGTGTCGTTGTCTGAATGGTTGAAAGAGCTATTGAGAATGATGACGATAATGATGGTGATGTTGAATATGTTGTTGAATTAGATGACATTGCAGATTGTGCCGAAGATAATGGTATAATTATAGTTGGAAGTTGTATTGATGTGAAAGATATTGCTTTTAAAGCTGCTGATGTTTCCAATGGTTTTGGAGACAAAGTTGATAAGTGTGAGTATTTAGATGATGAATGTTCAGAAGGTGGTTCTAAACATGATCGAACAGGAAAAGCTTTGCTTACTGGTTTTTTGGCTGGGATGGCAGAACAGAAGATTGTATGCTAAGCGACGGGTATTGAGTTCTAGTTATGTATTCGTGAACAATAACACCGGCAGGCCAAAAATCCTTAGAAAGAATCTCCATCATCTAAATACAACTATTGTACACTTTCTGTATAGCTCAATTCGATTATTCAGTTGTTTTTAATTTTTCAACATTGTCAATGGTAGAAAAAATGTCAACGTCTTGTCATTATTAATTAAATTGCCAACTGACCACAGAAAATGACATGGGGAAAACCAAGCATAAGGCACAATTGGTGCCATCGAAATTAAAAAAAAAAACACCAAAAAATACACTAGGCACCAACCCCCATTTTTCTTGCGTCGAAATTTTCAAAATGTACCAAATCTGGTGGAAAAAGCACTAAGTTGGCAACAGAGACTTAAACACGTTTTAGCAGATTGCAAGTTACTACAATCGAGTACGGAAACAGATCTAATAGACCTAATAGGTCTGTTTCCGTACTCGATTGTAGTGACTTGCAATGTGCTAGAATGTGTTTCCGTACTTTTTCTAGCTAGAATAACAAGTATAAAATCGCTCTCTCGAGCTCGAGAGTTACTCGAAGTGTGCTAGTATAAATTTGTTCCAGTTTCATAAGAACAAACATCAAGAATAATAATTATCAAGAAGAACAAGAAAATGCCAATTTGCCGTTTGTTGTTTGCTTATGTCGTGCGATATAAAATTAATTTACAAATTGTTAAATACCAATATATATAAAACATATAAATAAATATATTAAATATAAAGTTAAAATTGGCGTCGTTTGCGTTTGTAACAAGTTAAAATTTGCGGTGCTTACTTTTGATAGGCAATCAGCTGTTTTCGTGCTTGAAACTAGCTAGAAGTCGTTTCCGTGCTTTTGACACTATTCTAAAATTTAATTTTACTCATATTGAACTTTATTCGACTTTTACTCGAAAATGTGTACCGAAACAAACCTAATATATTCATATCTATCTTCATTTGCCATGACAAGTGACAAAATTTTAAATTTTCGTTGTTCTTAAATATTTTTTTTATTGAAATATCTGGGGATTTTTTTTATGCTCTGGAGGAACTTTGCGGTTTATTTTATTCGAAAGTATTTCGGTGCATGCTGATTCAAAAGGTACCAAAAATGGTAATACTTCTTTTCGCAGATATCGGACATTTCTAATTTTTTATCGAAAATGTATGCATCACTAACTGCAGCTGATTTTGGCAGCTTCGTGAGACCTAACCTAAAATAAAACTCGTTACAGTTTTGTGTCTTCATTTTCAGTACTAATAACAAGAACAAAACTAAAACTATAAGGACATTAAAAAAATTAATCGTTGTTATTTTATATCGTTGCTAATTAAAAAATATATAAATAATTAAAATGCGTCTCGGTGCCGTGCTTTATGTCTATCAAGGAGAATGGGGCTTACCTTCGATTGATTTTGAATGTCTACGTGCGTTGGTACTAATTTCAATTATAGTTAATACCAATTGTTTTCAAAATTTTAATTTTTTAAGTGTTTGGTAAAATTTGCAAGATGTCCATTGCAGATCGTTACAAAGATTAATCCGTTGAGGTCCGGAGGTAAACTGCCGTTGTTACAAATTGGTAACGAAAGGTTTGTTGGCTATCGACAAATTAAGCAACTTTTGGATAAGGAGGTGAGAAAAGCAAAGATAGGCAAAATAGGGTTTACGAAAAAGTTTTCAAATAAGAAAAATTTATTCTGTAATAAAAAAAATTAATTGGTAATTTTTGCTTTTGAAAGGACGTTGGCCTAGCTTCTTTTGATCAATTCTGTTGGGCGTGTTGTGAATTGTTAGAACACAAATGATCGAGAAGTAGACCTACTAGCTTTATGCTGGCTTCGGTTTATATTCTGTTTATTTATTTATTTATTCGTTTCATCAAACAGAGAACAGTACCTCTTACAGACTACTATAACATTTTTATAACATCTTATAAACTATAGAAATAATTGAAACATTTTATGCACTCAATATTAAAACATTATTTACAAAGCACAAGAATTAAGTAGGAAAAAGCAAATGAATTGTAAAACATTTTGTCGATTGAAGCAAATAAAAAAATCAAGATTACCATAACATATGGAAAAAATTATTGAACGTAATCGATACAAATAACTTACAAAGAATGAGAACTAGAATGAATTTTCAAAGTAACGATGATTGAAAGTAAAACGTTAGGTGATACGGAAAACTTGGAGAAGACTAAGTTTAATTTTAAATTGAGCTCTAGAGATTGAGTCGAAAATGTCAATCAACTGCAAAACCCTGTTAGCTTCTATAGTGCAGCGCGTAATTGGCTCATTTCCGGCATATTCTGATCTGTCAAAAGGAACGCGAAAGATAAATTGGCTACGGAGGTGGCGGGGTGGGGTTACGAAATCAAGCATACCGAGTAAAGTAGGACATTGGATATGATGAATAACCAGGTCACGGATAAAAGTAACGGACTGCATCTTGCGTCTTGATTCTAGGGAACAGATATCGATTAAGGCACATCTGGTAGAGTACGACAGAGGTTGATGGAGGTTCCAGTTGAGTTTGGATATCACATATCGTGTGAACTTTTTTGGACTCTTTCAATTCGCAGCATTTGTGTGAAGGAAGATGGATTCCATAAGACTGAGCAGTATTCTAGATGGTGCCGAACTAGTGCGGTATACAAAGATTTGAGGGTGTAGGGATCATTAAAATCCTCTGAGTTTCTTATTAGGAAGGCAAGCATCAAGTTAGATTTATTGATGATAAGATTGGTATGATCTTTGAAGTTAAGGCGAGGGTCTAACAGAATGCCGAGATCCTTTTTAGAGCTAACACGTTCAAGTAAGCATGAATTAATAAAATATGAATTCATTAATGGTGATGGTGATCTACAAAACGAGAGGCATTGGCATTTGGAAATGTTAAGTGGCAAATTATTAAGCTCGCACCAAGCGAAAATTGAGTTTATGTCTGTTTGAAGAAGACTAGCATCCGCGTTCGATTTAATAGGTCTGAATAATTTAAGGTCATCGGCGAAAAGAAGGCACTGTGAGTGCCGTATGACTGTAGGAAGATCATTAATGAAGATTAAAAATAGAAGGGGCCCTAGATGACTGCCTTGAGGAACACCGGATGTGACTTCGAAGGCATAAAAAACGATATTGTTTACCTTTACTGATTGGCGACGGTTGGATAGGTATGATTGGAACCAACATAAGAGGTTTGAGTGCAAACCAAGGGAGGCGAGTTTATATAGTAGTGCTTATTGGAGACCTTGTCGAAAGCTTTCGCAAAATCAGTAAAGATTACATCGGTTTGAAGACCTACTTCAAAATTAGTAATGATAAAATTGCAAAAGAGTACTAAGTTCGTCAACGTTGATTTACCTCCCAAGAACCCATGTTGTTCTGGAGATATAAGGTTATTCTGTATAAAGCTTGTCATGACAGCATTTAATCTCTGAGCTGTGCCATTGTCAGCAGAGAGGTGACGGCCGAACAGGAAAATTAATTCAATTGGAAAAGATTTTGTCAGATGGGATTTGAACCTGCGTTCTATCGCATACCAACCATGAACCTTAAGCAGCATGTTTTTTTAGAGTCTGACTTTTGATTATTTAAAGGATATTTAAATTGGTTTTAAATCAACTTGGTCAACCATTTCCTAGCAACAAATAATAACCAACACCGGTAAAACGATATTTACAGTTAATAATACAGTAAAAAAATATTTTAATTATTACCAATAATTAAAATTTTACCAATAATTAAATTGATTCAAACAGAATTTTTTTACCCAAAACTCATCCGATTGTAATATTTTAAATTCTCTACATAAAATTTACTAAACCCAAATCTATTCCCGTTTTACTACATCATCTGTGTCTAGTTCGTTAGATGCGGTTGACCAAGGTGATTTAAATCTAATTTCAATATTATTTAAATAATCAAACTTACTTAGATGGCACTTACAACCGTAAGTTTGCGTCTATTTTGCGCTTGCTGGCGCCAGTTGGAAGCTCAAAGTTTTGTCAGGTTGTCCTCTACTTGGCCCTTCTAATAGAGATGTGGTCGTCCTCTTCTGCGTTCGATCGATCGATTTTTATGCGCTCTGCTTCTTTATGCTCTGCTTCTCAGTTGCCTACTGAGCCCAAAGTATCACTTGTTGGCAATAGTTAACCTTCGTTTTATCTGTCGACTGACAGCAAAATGACGGCTTTTATTTTAAGCTGTTTCAGTTTTTGACATATTAAACTGAATTTTCGTGATTATTCATTCGTTTACCACAACCTTTCATAATTTCCACAGCGTGCATGGATGTGAAACACTTTTAGAATGTAAGCCATCTAATATATAGCTCCACTTCAAAAAAAGTTGGGCCCAATTTTAAAAACCTATGCGTAGGAAATTTTGTATTGCAAATATCGACAAAATTTTATGATTAGAAAAAACTTTCCACCCTCCAACTAACTTACACCCGTCTTTCCAATTAGTACAATGCTTTTCCATTTATAGGGGGCAACCGTTAATGTTGGTTAAGTATAAAAAAATGGTGCGCAGTGTTATATGGCGAAACTATTCACCTTTTTTGTTGAAATTTGCACGCTCATTATAATGGACAATTTTAACAAAGAGGTTGATTTAAAAAAAAAACTATGTGTGTGACCACTACGCACGGTAGAAGTGAAGCTTTTACCCAAAAATGGAATTTCGGGGAGGATTGCTAATTTTATACACAAGAAATGTTTTTACTTTCGTGGTCAGTATATATTTTCTATGTAGAAATTTAGAAATGTTTAAAAGAAAAAATAATCAAAAACTGGATTAGAATAGATTGCCTTTTCCCGCTCCGACCTCGCATTGAACCGAGCACCATATGGCTATAAGTTCAACATGCTAATATCGCACCATTGCTTCTCTTGTTTTGAAGCGAACAAAATATGAATAAAGCGGAAAGCAGGCGTTGTCTACCTACTAAAATTCACACTTAATTTAGCTAATGACGTACTGAAAAAAATTGTTGCTTTTTTCCAACTACTCCCGAAATATACAGGGTGTCCCAGACTTAGAGTATTATAATGTGGGGGCTGATTCCTCGTGATGAGGCGAGCAAAAAATCGTATGGGTGGGGGTGGTCGCAAATGCCCCCCTAGGGGGCTAGGAGTGAAAAACAAAAAAAATAGGTGTCGCTACGTTTTAATCCATAGCTAACATATCCCTGCAACGATCTCTGAAGTATAAATAATGTATGACGGTTTTTTAGAGAATTGACCAAGGAAAAAAACTGCGTCATAAAAAATAATAAAACATTTGGGTTTTTTCTGAGAAAATTGCCTTGAAAGTTGAATTTTTAAAGAAAAAAACCTATTTTTTGACTTCAGATGCTTATACATTTTTTGTTTTGGCATTTGCGACCACCCCCACCCATACGATTTTTTGCTCGCCTCATCACGAGGAATCAGCCCCCACATTATAATACTCTAAGTCTGGGACACCCTGTATATATATATATATATATATATATATACATATATATACATACATATATATTTACGGCCGGCAAAACATTGAGAGGCATCCCAGAATATAATTTTATTTTTCATTTCAACTGACTTAAAAACATCTCAAAAATATGTAAAAAAAATTTTATAAATCATCTTGAATATTAAGAAACTTATAAGCTTGAAATGAGACCCGCGCGTAAGTTCAATATAATATAAAAATCAAGTTACTACAGCTGCTTTTTTATTATATCATTTATTTTATCTGCTCAAACCGGTATATTTGAGAAGGGGACCATTACAAAGAATGTTAATAATTATTTTGTGTGTATATAGTAGACTGTCTCATTTGCAAAAGCATCTCAAATCCTCCCTCCGCAGACAGATTCTAAATACAGCATATTTGAAGGCCACGAAATTTTCGAATTTGTAAAAATTGAGAGGGCGCCACCTAAAAGAGTAATTTTTTGAGGAACTTTTTTTTTAATTTCACTTATTGATTTTAATCACTATTTATTGGCAAATTTTTGATTTGATAATGATAACGAACTTGAATTTTGTTAATTTTTTTCAGGTTTTTTGAATTCAATCATCTGCCACGTCATAGTAAGTGAAGTTAGCAGAAAAAAAATTAATTCACATTGAAGACAATTTCATTACCTTTCTTGTAAAACTAAAAAAAAAAATTAATAGTTTATTTCGTCGTTGCATTTTTTTTTTTTTGTTTAATTTAATTTTCAAAATATTTTTTTTACGAAAATAAGCTTAAATATGTTTTTTCTCTTAGTTCTTCTTGAATTCAATTTTTTTTTATATCATAGGGAAGATTTTTTGGTGTTCTTCTACAACTTGGAAACGCATTTGTTTCTCGGTTTCGTTGGTTGTTATTTTTTCATTGAACGTTGTCATCAAACTTATCTTTCCGCGGCGTCGTTTACGATGTTTCTTTTTTCTTTAGCGTGTTAGTATTTTTCATTGCTTGTCCAAGTACTTAGATCGGCTAACAAAAAGCTAGTATCTTCTGTTATCTCTGTTATTTGAAGGGTCCTTCGTGGCCTTCAAACATGCTGTATTCAGAATCTGCCTGCGGAGGAAGGATCTGAGATACTTTTGCAAAATGTATAGAGCAAAGATACAGTCTAATATATAGTGATTTAATTAAGTTTTGAACACTAACGTTTTCGCATTATTTGTCGTATTAAAGTCGTTTTTCTCTACGTAACTACGTTTTTCAAAACTGCGGGCAACCTAGCTCAAAAACTACTTGACCGATCCTTACAATAGTTGCAAGGACATTGTTTAATAACAATTTAACCAATCTGAATGAAACTGATTTTTAAAATCGTCTCATTCAGATAGATGTTTTCATTACGTTTTTAAATTTGAAAAAAAATTTTTTTCGGGTCAACCTAGGAGCCAGCAGAATGCTCGCAGTGCGAAAAAAGGTCTTTAACAGCAATCGTTGTAGCCAGCGCAATCTTTATTTTTAAAAAAAAAAATTTTTTTAACGTAAATGTATCTTCCATATATATAAAAATCAATTGCTGTACGTTAGTCCCGGTAAAACTCAAAAACGGCTCGACCGATTTGGCTGGAATTATTTTTTATTCTGTTGATAATTGTCCAGGGATGGTTTAAAAGAAGAGAAAAATTTAAAACTTTGGTCGAAAATTTGGAAAATCTCGAAAACCAAAATAGGCGTTTTTGTACTTTTTGACCTTTGTACGTTTTGAATTCGAAAACGAGTGGGCTGACTGAGCTCAAATTTTGGCAGCAAATATGTTTCGTGTTCGAAATAGTTTAGAAATAATAAAATGTAGAATTAGGTAATGGGGCGTGGCACCTCCGGTACAAATCCAGCACATCAAACGTGATATCTTGATCAATATCTGGTCGATTTGCGTAAAATTTTGTATATAGTGGTTTTAAGATACGGTTAATGTTTAAGAGCTTTTTTTTGCTCTATCTTGAACACCCGATGTCGCTGTTGTACAAACTGCTAAATACGCTAAAACCTCCTAAGCCGCTCATCCGATTAGCATAAAAATTTGTATATAGTTTAAGAGTACGGCGAGTATTATACTTACTTAGGTGGCGCCTACAACCGTAAGTCGGTTTTTGCCTGTCGTAAGAAATTGCGTCAGCCATTTCTGTTTTGCGCTTGCTAGCGCCAGTTGAAAGCTCCAAGTTTCGTCAGGTTGTCCTCTACTTGGTCCTTCCAACGGAGATGCGGTCGTCCTCTTCTGCGTTGACCGGGTACCGAATTAAATATTTTCTTCGCCGGAGCGTCGTCTTCCATCCGCTCAACATGACCTAGCCAGCGAAGGCGCTCAATTTTTATGCGCTTTACTATGTCGATGTCGGCGCATAGCTCATACAGCTCATTATACGGTACTCGTCATTGACGCAGATTGGTCCGTAGATCTTGCGAAGGATCTTTCTCTCGAACGCTCCCAAAGCCTTTTCATCAGAGCTGCTCAACGTCCAGGTTGGTGCTGCATACAACAGGACGGGCATGATTAGTGACTTATAGAGCGTAACTTTTGTTCGTCGAGAGAGGGCTCTGCTTCTCAATTGCCTACTGAGGCCAAAGTCACACCTGTTGGCAAGAGTTATCCTTCGTTTTATCTCTCTACTGATATCGTTGGTGGAGTTATTGCTGGATCCGAGGTAGACGAAGTCCTTCACAACCTCGAACGACGTGTTGGCAACAGTGGTGTGGGTGCCAATACGCTGGGACTGTTTGTTTTTGACACCAGATATTTCGTCTTATCTGCGTTTACTGCAAGACCCATGCGACTCGACTCTTTTCTAAATTGGAGAATGCTGCACTGACTTCGCGTGTATTTTGGCCAATGACATCAATATCATTAGCATACCCTAGCAGCATAACAGTCTTATAGAATATTGTGCCGCTTTGTCTCAGACCAGCAGCTCGAATGATCTTCTCCATAATTAGATTAAAAAAGTCGCACGATAAGGAATCACCTTGTCTGAAACCTCGTTTGGTAACGAGTGGTGGGGAGAGGTCCTTTCCGATTAAACTGCGCTGCTGGTGTTGCTCAGTGTCATCCTGCATAGACGAATTAATTTTGCAGGTATACCAAATTCAGACATGGTGCAGTATAGGTGATTCCTTACTGGACTGTCGAAAGCGACTTTGTGCTCGACAAAATGGTGGGTGTCGATTTGCTTCTCTATAGTCTTTTCCAAGATTTCTCGTAGCGTGAATATATAGTCGGTGGTAAATTTTCCAGGTCTGAAGCCACACTGATAAGGCCCAATCAGTTGGTTTACGATGGGCTTCAGTCTTATATATAATACGCTCGACAGGACCTTATATGCAATATTTATGAGGCTTATTCCACGGTAGTTGGCGCAAATAGTGGAATCGCCTTTTTTGTGGATTGGGCAGAGCACACTGAGGTTCCAATCGTTTGGAATGCTTTCTTCCGACCATATTCTGCATAGAAGCTCGTGAATGCACTTAAACAAAGCTTCGCCTCCGTTCTTAAACAGCTCGGCGGCAAGACTTCATTATAGTCGGACAGCGGAACTTCAACGCTGCCATCCATAATTGGGGTTTCCGGGATATCATCTCTATTGGCGGGATTGTTGCCATCAACGCTATTCAGGAGACTAGAGAAGTGTTCCCTCCGTAACGTCAGTGTACTCTGAATATCTGTCACTAGATTCCCGTTTTCATCCTTGCAGAAAGAGTCCCTGGTTTCAGAGCCATCGGCCAGGCGTCTTATCTTTTCGAAAAATTTTCGGGCCTCGTTCCTGTCATCATACATCTCAATCTTCTCACACTCGCGCTTTTGCCTATCTTTTTTTCCGCCTGAAAAGACGTCTCTCGTCCCTCCTCTTCTCTCTGCATCGCTCCTTGGCAGCACGCGTTACAACCGACTGCAGGGTGGCTTTGTAGGCGGCGTTCTTCTCTGCAGTGGCGTCTCGACACTCTTGGTCGTGCCACTGGTTTTGGCGGTGACGGTGGTAGCCAATAACCTCTTTGGCAGCCGCACGCATAGAGTGGGAGATGTGTGCCTACTGCGCGCATATATCGTCGATCGGAGGAGTGTTTTCTTGAAGCAGGAGTGAGAGTCGAGTGGCGAAGGCTTCGGCTGTCCGTTTTGACTGCAGCTTGTTGACGTCTAGCTTTCTCTGTGTAGGGTTGCGCGCATTCTTTGCAACGCACAGACGTGTACGGAACTTAGCTGCGACAAGAAAATTATCCGAGTCCATGTTTGCACCACGGATCGTGCGTACATCTAATACACTGGAAGAGTGCCTTCCGTCAATCAAAACGTGATCAATTTGGTTGCGCATTTTTTGGTCAGGGGACAACCAGGTGACCTTATGAATATTGAGATGCTTGAATCTAGTGCTACTTATAACCATGTTTCGTGCTGCGGCGAAGTCAATCAGCCTCATTCCGTTATCGGAAGTGTTGTCGTGGAGGCTGAACTTTCCGACTGTTGGATCAAAGATGTTTTCCTTGCTCACCTTAGCGTTCAAGTCACCAAGCACAATTTTTATATCGTGACGGGGGCAGCGCTCATAAGCGTCTTCAAGGCTCTCGTAGAAAGTATTTTTGATCTCATTGTCCTTGTCCTCTGTCGGAGCATGCGCACATATTAGGCTTATATGAAAGAATTTAGCCTTGATGCGGATTATGACAAGTCGTTCGTTAACAGGAGTGAATCGCAGGACGTGTCAACTACAAATCCGCACCCAAACTCGTGCTTTTCCGCATGACCGCTGTAGTATATATCACAGGATGCTTTCCGAGAGCAACCCTATCCCTTCCATCGCATTTCTTGGATTGCAGTGATATCAGCTTTGTATCTTTCCAAGATGTCAATCAGTTGGATAGAGGCACCTTCCCCATTAAGGGTTCGGACATTCCAGGCGCATATCGGAAAATCATTATCAGTTTTTCGTTTGCGGTAGTCGTCATCAGATTTGGGGATAATTTTTCTCATATTTCTTATTGGACTTTTCATTTAAATGGTTTTTTACGTGGTGGACTTCAAACCCGACGCACAACCTATTTAAGGCCAGGTAACCCGCCGCTCAAATTAGCCGTCAAACTGACGGATGCCAGTTTGCCGTTGCCCAGGGAACTCCACGTGAAGGTTTGAGTCTACTTGGGACGATTTTGGGAGAGTATTATAGTGCTATTTATTTTCTTTACCTTGAACATCAGAAGGCGCTGTAGTACAAATATTTTAAAAATTCGCGAAAAATTCCATAAGCATATGAAGATAAGGATTCTCGGGAAGGCTGAATCCTTTGGACATTGTAAACTTTATTTCAATGCGTTTGACAACGCGTGCACACCAAGAGCTGTCATTCGAATTACGAACAAACGTGGCAAACAAAAGAAAAGCTGCACGGCGTGTCATTACAAAAAAAATCGAAAACGTGATAAAAGGCAACTAAAACAAAAAATAAGTCTATATTTTAATATACAAAAATAGCAGCCGGCGAAAATAGTTAATATTTCACATTCAAGTGTGAAATCTGTCCATGGGCCCGGTAGGTGCCGTTGCGATCGAGTTACAGGAAATTTTTTCAAAATTGCTCATCCAATTTGCATGAAAATTTGTATATAGGGGTTTTCGGGTACAGTGAATGTTGATGACTTGTCTATTTTTCCTTTTTGAAGACCAGAGAGCGCTGTAGTACAACTATTTTAAGATAACCTTGAAAAATCCCAAACCGCTCATTCGAATGGCAATGAAATTTGTATATGGGAGTTTTCGGATACGGTGATTGTTTATTTTATATGATGTCCTTGTATTGAGCGACAATTTCCAAAAGAAAAACTATTTCTTTTTGAGAAAAATTCGAGCATCTCGCACTTTGTGTTGCATCCATTTTTTGAATTAAGAAAAGTATTTAAAGCAAAAGTAGAAAACATATGTTTTATACAATAATGCCATATCTTTTTAACAAAATTGCTATTAGTTAACTAAAGCATTGTGAAACCCAAATCATGAAAAGTCATAGTTAACTAACAGCCTTTAGTTTAGTTAACCAATTGGTTAACTAATGGTCGTGAAATCGGCCCTAAATATATTGCCGGCCTTAAACATAAATACATATTTGACATACCATAGCGTTTTTCGAAGTTTAAACAAAAATAGGCTGTGAAACATGACATTTGGCGTCACAAAACACACAGGTACTCAGGTATTCAAAAGTAAATTTTTTTTAAGATTGTTGTTTTTTTTACGTAACGCCCCAGAACCAAAATCTATCTAGGCGCTGGCTATGTAATGCTAATTTGGTCTGGCTATGTAATGCTAACAGTCACAACTCAAAATTTACAAATTTATACGTTTTAATGTAAAACTGTTAGTAGTGATCATATACTTTGACTGTAACACATCAAATACACTTTGTATACATCTTTCTCTATAGTTAAAAAAAAAGTTTTGTCTCATTGCTTTGTATAGAGTTCCCTCAAAATAAAATTGTTTTTTGCTTCACCTAGAAATTTAAAAATTTTGAGTTGTGACTCCTTTGTATTAAGTGTGCGATGTTATGTCATAACAAAAATATTCAAATGTCACAACTTTTTTCAGATTTTTGACCTTCTAAAATTGACTGTATTGGAGTAAAACGACGATCAATGGTATTTACGTAAATACGTTTTGAACTAACAAAAAAGACTTTTGTTGAAATACGTTATTTTTCGCTTAAAGCGAACTTCAAGGGCCTCCGGGAGTTTTTCGAAAAAAAAGACACAATTTTAAAACTTTTTTTGAAGCTCTGTTTTATTTTAGACCAAAACTTGTTTTACATTATTAAAGTATAACTATTGAGGATTTATCCCTGGCATTTTGGTCCAAAAATATTCGTCTATAAGGTAGAAAAGTGCAATGCCGCGAAAGACCTTAAATTTGCGGTGAGCAAGATATCTGGAAACTGGTTGGCCCAAAAAAAATTTTTTTTTCGTTTTGTTAAAGATTTCTGGGGCGTTTAATCCTTGATTTTTCAAAAATATTAATTTCTGACAAAACGGCGGGCGTAAAAGGAAAATTTCTATTTTTTGTGCACAAAATTGAGGACGTTTTAGATTATAAATCAAAAAGTATGTATCAAAAAAAAAAAATCTAACGATTAAACGCCTGTTGCGTGCTGGTACCTGTAGCGGAGAGAAAGGTTAATGATGCATGTATTTTGTATGAACAAAATAATGTTAACTTACCTGCTTACTTTCTCCTGCGCGCACAAAAAATTCCTCCTTCTGAAGTTTAGGTCCACCTAATAACTGAAGTTCCTGCAAGAAAACATTAATTAAAGATGTTTTATTACATAAAATAACAAAAATAACACTAACCTGCACAAACCTGTCCGTCCGTGTTGTTTTCTGTTGATGCACTCAAAATGACAATTCAGCAGTGTCGATAAAGCAGGTCAAATTTGGTAGATGAGTGTGGTAGGAATTCCAGTGGGAACATATGATGGAAATAAGAATCAAGTAAGAAGGGTGGTGTACGGACTAGAAAGATCGCGGACAAAACGGAAAAGTTCAAGCAAATAGGGACAGACATAGGATGTGGAAGGAAAAGCTATATTTTTTGGGGACAGTCCAAAGGTCGATTAGGAAAAACTGAAAAAGGCACCAAAAGGACACAATAGGAAAAGGTAGTAGGAGGAAACAAGAGGCTATAATTTTACACTGGTTAGAAGAGAAGGAAAGATAGGATATTGGAAGGAAAAGTCCAGTTTCCGAAAAGGCAATTGAAACTTCGGTAGAATTTTAGAAATATCGAAGAAACAGTCGTGAGCAAAGTGTGAACAAAGAAAGTTAAGGAAAAATTAGTGGTGGAAATAAAATAGAAAAAAAAGGCAAAATTAGTTCTGTGAAAATTAGTTTTAAGAAAAAATTAACATGAAAAAAAAATTATTGTTGGAAAAGTATTTAAACTTAATTTCGGAAAAAAAGCAAAGCTAAAAGAAAAAAATAAGAAAGGTGAAAGATTTAAATTAGTATAAAAGAGGAAAAAAAAATCTTAGTGAATTTTGGTTAAGCAGATCATCAACTGGATCACCAAGCAAATCGTCAGGCAGATCATCAGCCGGAAGTACTTTCGTTCGCAAGAAGAAAAAGCGGGGGAAAAAATCGTAATGTAAGTGCTTTTCTTATATATACAAAGTTAGAAACCAATGAGCTAGAAAATTATTCTATATATATCCACAGTGTGACCGCAGAGCAGGCGCTGGTGAACTCTGAACCACGGAAGCAATTGTTTTCGCCGCCACCAGGAACTTAGATAAGTGGTCACAATTATATTGTTCGATATTTATAAAAGACGCCTTCACTACTATAAGTGAAACAAAAAGGCAGTAGCCAGAAAGACAGGAGCACCCTTAAGTGAACCCTAAAAGTAGGCAACAACTTTTGGAGAGTAGAAATTTATTAGATATTCAGCAGTGCTGAATAGGCCAGGTGCTCCCAAACGTGCAATCTGCGTGTGCCAGATATACAAATTCGTAAAGTAATATACAAGAAAATTAAAATATATTACTGCGCAAAAGAAAATGGTCACGCTAGACCATTTATATATATATATAAAAAAATAGTCGGCGTCGAAAATGGCCGCAGAAAAAGTGATGAAAAATGGCGACCTACGTATATATATATGTAAAATAAAATTAAAGTTGTTGCTTGTATAAGAAATATTCGTGCTATTATCATGTATTTTTATTTGTCTTGTCTGATTTAAATTAAATTTTTTATTGATAATTTTAGAAAATTTTTCGAGTTAAAACCAAACAAAAAAAAAAAAAAAAATAAGGAAAAAAAAATTGAAACAAAATGCCTGCATTCGGGGCATATTAAACGAATGAGGTCCAGTGGCGTTTTCGGTTATTTTGTCATAAATTTTTATGTGTCGTTTTAATCTGCAATAAAACACCTAAGCGAGCTCCTTTAGGTGGGGAAAACAAAATATAATTTAGAAGAAAAGTTTAGAGATTATGTTTGAAAACAGTCTTTATTGAGGAAAAGGCCCATAATTTTATATCATGTTCCGAATTTCGATTTTTTTTTTTTGGAAAAAAGTACAAGTTTATACCATTTTTTTTTTTAAATTGTTAATGTATAAAGATTTTTTTTTAACTCGCCATTTTGAATGTCATAAATATTGTACCTACTTGTATATACAATCATTCTTTGATATACATACATACCTATCATTTAAGAGTTTCTTTAAAATATTTTTAAAAAAAAAAAAAAGGAAAAATTTTTTTAGTATATTTATTTTTTTTACATTTCTTTTTTAATTTAAAAGTGGTATTCTTGGATAAATAATAAGTCTTATTCAAAAGTACAATTATAAATGTGTGCCAGTAGATTTTGATACCATATACATATTTTTTTTATTTCATATGTCTTAAATATGATACGTTACATTTTGTTGTTTAATATTATTAATATTTAATATTGATATATTTAATTGTTGAACATTATTAAATTACAGGAGAGTTAGTAAGACAGATGATAATTAGATAAAATTATTATAATTTAATATTATTGTGATTTCGTTGTATATAATAATTAAAAAAAAAAAAAATATTAGTTTGTGCCACATCATATCCAGTCTCTGAAAAGAAAAATTTTCTTAGTTTTTAAAATAAAAATGTGAACATAAGATAAAAAAAAAAAACATGGTTTACTAAAATAATTTGGGGCGAAGGTACAGGGGAAATCAAATGGGGTAAAATGGAGTACTGAAGACAATATTTCGGTCTGATTGTGGGGTTATCAAAAGATACCTAACGGTGATAACCATGGATGGGTGGGTGCATAAGGGGGCTAATAAAACTATGCTCTCTCTCTCTATTCATGTGTGACAGTTGGATGGTTCGCGAATTTTAAATGTCTTTTATAGAGTATTTTCTTTTTTGTTTAACTAACGTAATTTTGATTGTGTTATTTCTTTATTATTTATTTAATTTACTTCCGCTTCAAAACGGAAGTTATTGTTGCTCCCTCGACCTGGCATGACGGGTTGAGAACTGCGCCCTAAAAATATTGAGCTAGTCGGCGCACGGTCGTGCCAGGTACGATAGCTAGGGACAAGTAACACGCCCAAGAGATCTGTACGATTTGGTGGTCATTGAAATTGACCGATTTCAAGGCCATGATTTCTTACACTTTTTGTCAGAAACAACGTGGGCATTGCACTTGCGTCTGCATTTTTTGACCAACATACAACTCTAGCTAACGTCGGCCAAGCAAGTGGAGTCATATTTCCCTTTGTAGTTCTTGCACTTTTGCTGTGTTTACAGTTTATGTTGAGCTTAATGCAATGCCAAGATTGTTGCTGTTAAATTTGGGTTGCCACGCTTACGTATATACATGTATGTATGTATGTATTGTATTTTTGTAGTTAGCTTGAATTTAGTAAGAAAAATATTAATATGAAAAGGCAATTGAGTGTCTTTAAAACAAGAAAATCAATAATAAAAGTATCACTAGAATTCTAGAGTTTGATCAAGAAGCTCCAATAGTGTTTTTTATTTTACTCTTAAGGTGTGCAGACGGTTCAAGTGCCGTTCTGTACAATTTCTTGAGTTCTTAATTTAACATTGTGATATCACATGTGCAACCGGTTCAAGTGCCGTTTTGTACAACAACTATTTTCTGTTAGTCCAAGTTAAAGTGCTTGGGCTACAACCAAACTCCTGAAATCCAAATTAGGATTTAACAAAATCTTTACTAAGATTAACCAGTCTGCAGATATCTGGCGCACCGCAAATTTTTAAGGTCTTTTGCGGCATTGCTCTTTTCTTCCTTATCGACTATTATTTTAGACCAAAATTTCAGGGATAAGTCTTCAATAGTTGTAAAAAAAATTTGTTCTAATATGAAATACAGCTTCAAAAAAAAATTTTAAAACGGTGTCTTTTTTTTCTTCGAAGAACTCCCGGAGGCCGTTAAATGAAGATGCATTAACTCCTTTTAGAACGCACCAACCCATAGCCGAATTATTGAACAAAATAAACAATAATAAATGTATTTGCATGTTTTATATGAAACAAGCAGCACTTTAACAGTTTTTTTGACGCTGACGCGGTGGCAAATTTCTTTTGCTGAGAGAGAAATTACCAACAACAATAATGATGCACAGATCTTTTGAAGTGTCTGCGGCTCTCGTATTCTATTCTTGCTCGTATATGCTACAGTAACGAAGTTTAATATTGCTGTGCGGCTATGTATTTTATTGTTGCTTTCTTATTGTCCCATTGGGAAAAAAGGATTTTACAGTCTTAACAAATTATTTCTTTGTTGTAGATACTACATTAAATGAAAAATTCTGTGATTTATCAATTTACTCAATTTTATAAAAAATCGCAGCGATTTCATAAATAACTTTTGTGAAACTTTACAAATTATCGCTTATTATGAAACTAACTTATTTGTTTTATATATCGAAAACGCAAACCAACGAAAAGCAAGACACGAGAAGCAATACTTTTTTATATACAAAATTTTGTTGCTTCTCGTGTTTTTCTTGTCGTTCGTTTGTGTTTTCGATATACAAAATGAGGCGGTAAATCTGTTCAGTAAATCTTTATATATTTACCGTTTTTAAATCACAAACACTTAAATTTTAAAAATTTTTGCTCTTAATGCATTTTGCACTTTTTCACAAAAAACACTTTCATTTAATTAAAGAATCAAAGAAAAATCGCCATTAGCTCCAATTTTAATTAAACAATAATAACTTGAGAACACTTGTATGATCATTAGAATTTTTTGTTGCAAATTGAATAACATTATTTAAAAAATTGCTTTATCTTCGTTTGTCGGAAGATGGTAATATTTTGGAACACTTAAATGAGTTTTACGAGCTAAATGAGAACCGAAAAGAAATTGGTGTAAAAGTTCCAGAAGAGATATTGGTGATTATTTTAGTGTCCAGCTTAGCCAAATCATATGAAATTTTGTAATTGCCATTGAAACTCGCGACATATTGCCTATGCTAAATACGCTCAAAGTTAAATTGTTAGAAGAGTATGAAAGACGACGTGAAAGCAGCGGAGGGGTTGAAAGCAGCAACAGTGCGCAAGCCTTTGTGGCACTCACGCACGCAAAAGCGCAGTTTAACGGAAACATCGAGAACAATAGCAGCAACAAAAAAAATTATAATAAATCTAAACGCGTCAAAAGCAAATGCTATAATTGTGGTCGCCAAGGTCGTTTTGCTGCGAAATGCAGAGAACCACGAAAAACTCAACAAAAAGAACAAAGAAACGAACAATCGTTCTCTATTCTCGCCTTTGCTTCGTCAAATAGTTTGTCTCGTGAATCTTGCTGCGTTGACTGCGAAACTGTGCACTTGCGTTGCGACCGATCTTTGTTTTCTACTTATAAAAAACAAAAAGAAACAATTATGCTAGCGGGGAATAACCACATTGTAGCGGACGGACGAGGAGATGTCCGAATAGACAGTGAACAAGGAAAAATAAAATTAAAATATGTTCTTTATGTTCTTGCATTGCAAGCAAATTTCATTTCGGTAAGCAAGGCGATTGAGTGCGGTCTAAAAGTAATTTTTAATAAACAGCGAGCAACAATTAAAAACAAAAACGGTGACATTGTACTTGAAGCAAATGATTTGGACTTTTTCTATTTAAAAATAAAATTAATAACTGTTTTTATGCTAATGCAACAAATAATGATGTAATAAGGTGGCATAATCGTTATGGTCACATAAACTTTGCCAGCTTGAAAGAAATGGCAAACACAAATATTGTTCATGGCCTTCAAATGAAATCTATGCCCAACGAAAACGTGCGTGTAACATGCGCTAAAAGCAAAATTTGCTCAAAACTATTTCCTGGTGCATCTGAGAACCGAGCGCAAGAGTTGTTGCAACTTGTACACACCGATGTATGCGGATCAATTAATAAAAAATCAATTGGTGACTACAGATTCTTCGTGACATTCATTGACTATTATTCCAGACAAGTTTTTGTATATTTTCTAAAAACTAAAGATGAGGACAACATAACTATTAAAGTTTTACGCAGCGACAACGGTGGCGAGTATGTAGGAAAAGAGTTTCAAAAGTATTTAGATGATAACGGCATTGTTCGACAACTCACTGTTCCGCATTCGCGATTGTTTGCGATCGTGACAACAAAATCAAAAAAACGAAATGCATGTTGTGTTCGTATAACACCAACGCAATAGATTTCTTTCCCTTTTTATTTTCTGCTCTCTTTGGTACGCATTTCTGTTTGCAGCAAAGAGTCAAATGTAAGGAGATAGTGAAACTGTTTGCTTACGCAGCTGTAGGGTTGGTTTTTTCGTACAGTTTGTTTCCAATCTCTGATATGAAGCAACCAGAGCATTTTATTAACAGCAAGTTAATGTCGTGTGTTGAAGTTACACAAATCATTGTATGGTCATAAGCAGAGTGGACGCGAATGGAACGCTAAGCTAGACGCAGTTTTAAAACAAATTGGTTTCAAGCCATGCTTAAGTGAGCCGTGTGTTTACACAAAGAACAATGATGGAAACTTTAATATTATAGCAGTATATGTTGACGATTTGATCTTAGCAAGTTCAAATAAGCAAGAACTTATGAATATTAAATTTCAAATTGCAGATAATTTTGTAGTTGTCGATGGAGGTCAGCTGAAACGTTTCCTCGGAATGGAGATAGGTCGCGATGGTGAAATTGGACCAACTACTATTTGCCAGCAGTAATTTATTCAGAATCTTCTTAAAAAATACTCCATGGAAAATTGCAGAACCGTTTCAGTGGCATTAGAAGCAGAGTTTCAAATCAAATGCGTTGATGAAAATTGTAGAAATGTAAACGAAACCGAGTATCAATCGTTGATTGGTGCGCTCGTGTACTTGGCCATTTCTACACGTCCTGATATCTTGCATTCGGTCTGTAAGCTGTCGTAATACAATAAGAACCCACATGCTGAACATTACTTAGGTGCTAAACATATACTTCGTTACTTAAAAGATACTGCAGATTTTAAACTTCATTTTAAACAAACTGAAAGCCCATTGAATGCTTTGTTGACGCCGACTGGGGTGGTGTTTCTACTGACAGAAGATCATTCACAGGCTATGCGGTTGTTGCAGCAGGTGCTCTTATTTCTTGGGAGTCTCGTAAACAAAATATGGTAGCACAGAGGCGGAATACGTCGCACTTTCGACAGCAGCAAAAGAGGCAGTCTTCGTAAGGAAACTTCTCACCGAAATGGGCTTTCACAACAATTCTCCGATGGTAAACAGTGATAATCAGAGTGCTCAACACCTTGTGAAAAATCCAACATATCACGCAAGAAGTAAACACAAGTAAATATCATCACGTTCGCGATATGTATAAGAACAACGAAATAAACCTCAACTATGTTTGCACCGGTGATATGATGGCGGATATTTTTACCAAAAACTTGCAAAAAGTAAAACACAAAAAATTTACATATGAAATGGGTTTATACTAAATGTATTATTTATTAGTTTTTGTTTTTAACAATATATTGTATTGAGAAGGAGTGTTGCAAATTGAATTTGAATAGTATGGCAACACAATATATTGTAATCGTCTTTGTATCTTTGTCGCACCTTACACATATTATTTTCTGTTTGTTATTTTTGTGCTTTTGCTACTATTCTTAAATAAAACGTTGAATTCAAAGGTTGTCTACGTGCATTTGTGTTCTTGATTTGTGGTTCGGTTATATATTATCACAACATTTTTCACTGAGCCAGTTTAAATAGATCGAATTTTTTAAGTATGGAATGAAATTTTGCATTTAATATTACATTTCACCCTTTTAATGGGTTTATACTATTCTTAGAACTACTCTTTTTTGTATAAAAATATGGCTATTTTCGTAATTAAAAAAAGATATTGTTTAATGATTCTGCTTGGGTCTAAAACTCATTGATTCTAAACAACTTTGTTTTTATATAAATAGGTAAATAAAAAATAAACTAGCTGAGATATAATAAAATACCGTAAGTAAAAAAACACAGGTGCGTCGTTGGACACACGAGAGAAGCGAAGCTTTTTCGCAGTTACATAGATTTGATAGCTTAATAATTTTTTCTTTTTAATAGATTAACTTTTAAATTCAAAAATTTAAAATAACATAAAATAAATTCCATATATACAGAAAACATATTTACTGCTTAATTTTATTGTTGAATGTCAAATTTCCACGCCAATTACATATACGGGCATATAATGCCAGCGACTCTCCATTTTAACTCTCCACACATGGTTGTGAACTTGGCTGCACTGAACAAATTTTTTCCTGCAACAGCGTACTACGTAGCGAAAAAATCTGTCGAAAATTTTTCAGATTTCACTCCAAGCAAATCACAGAACGAAGAGTAAAAAGCTTCGCTTCAAAAAAATACTAAAAATCCCATTTTTAATTTAAAGTAAAAGTATTTTGTTTGCAAAAATCGTAGGCTGTTTGTAAAAAATTCGTTTAAAATAGTAAGCGTTGATTCTCCAACATGAAATTTTGAGAATGCATTGAAAAATAATGCCTCAATACGACAATGTCTCAAAACTCCAAAAAAAAAGCTGACGCATCAAAAATATGAATGAAATATTTATTGCCCAAAAAAGTTTAAGTTTTTCAATAAAGTGTTGATAAAAAAACTGTACACCACAAAGAAGATCAATTCCAAATCTTTAAAACACGTTTTTACATTTTTTGTAGAAGTAACGGTTTTGAAAATATAGTTGTTTTACTACATGTCCGAATGAAATATTTTGATTTTTTTTTTTTATTTTCCACTATGCATAACTTGCAAAAAATTTTGTTTAAAAAATATATTTTTATTTTTTTAAGTTCTATCGACGTGCAAGGTACCAATTTTTTACAAATACGTGAGTTTCGAAAATCGCCCGATTTAAAATGGAATCACCGACGCACCATACTTCATTTTGTTCATATTGGTTTTTTTTTGCTATCTTCTGCTATCGTTTGCTATCTTTTTGCTAGATCCGCCACTGGTAATAAGCAAAAAATTTATGGTTTATTAGAATTAAAGCGCGTCCTTTTGAAATGGGTTCGTTTTAGGTGAAAGTTTGCTTTAAACTGGTTCGTTATAAGCGAAAAGAACTGAATTTTATTTGATTACTGTGAACAGTAGAGCTAAAAAACGGCAAAGTCAAACGACAAGTAAAAAGAGTGATTAATGGGTATGCTCAAGAAAGTTGTTTTTATCAACTCATTAGTTATTTTGTGTTAATTTAAAAAAGTGCGTAAAAATTGAGCACAAAAATAAATCCGAGTTTTATAAATTGAGCAAATAGTACACTTAGATTTGGATAGTACGAATGTTTATTAATAGTAGTACAATTAAAATTTGGATTGTATGGAATACATGAAAGTAGTACATGTACTAGCATTGTAGTTTTGTCGGCAGCACTGGTTAGAATCTTTATTGATAAGGGAAAACGTCCGTTGGCGAAGTAGCGGGCCACTGGGTCCTGCTAGTAGAAGATAAGTCTGCGTTTTAATTCGGGTACACCTCAAAAAATGTAGTAACAAGTTTGTCTTTTTTTCAAAAAACGCCTAAAATAACAACACGGCTGATCAATGCAAAAGCATGCACACTAGACCGTATCATCCTGTATGGAAGAAAAGTAAACCTATTTTTGCCACCGGTTTAATCGTTAGACATTTCAAAGGCATTTTCGAAAAAAAAATTATTTTTAAAGTGCCCTATGGTGCTTCTTTATTGCTTTTGTTATATCTTCAGTGTTTCTTATTCGATCTTAAAGTTTAATATATGTTAATATATGTAATATATGTGCGTTTGTATATTTTTTGCAAATTTTTCTTGATTTTTTTTAACGTAATATTATTTTTTCCTGACTAATCATCCACTTTATCTCAGTTCCTACTATATAATAAAGTTTTAAAAATGCAAACAAATTTGAGCTAAAAATTATAACCATGGCAACAAATGAATATGATAAAATTGTTTTTTAACATGGATCCAATCGATTTTATTCAAAGAAATATTGTATTTTTTATTATTAATTTTCCAAAATTTTTGTTGATTTGGGTAGTCTTGGACGTTTACACGATTAAGCCGGTGTCAAAAATAGGCTAGTTTCGGTGATACGGTCTAATACACACACCTGAAAGCTTAAAATATACTGGGCGTAAGAGACTGAATGGTGGACTAATGAGAGAAATATAATCTTTTCTTTTTTTAGCGTGGTCCCACGGACCAAGTGTATCAGTCAGTTAAGGGTTAAGTACATTTGATTATTCTGAATGTATTAAACGAATTCTGAAGTATAATTTATGTTATTTTTAGACTTAAGTAGTTACTGCTAGATAAGGTGAAGTTGCATTACAATTGATATGTTGTAGTTTTTACTGATGGAAAAAAAATTAATCAAAATTTCGTCTAAAATTTAGGCAGGGAATTCGCACATTTGGGCAGGGGTTTCAAGATAATATTTGGAGCTTTTAAATTGAATTCAACGTGGTGCGATATATTCGGCAGGAAATGAAAATATTGCATCTTCTTTCAACTCTTTTGGGCATCGCCTCAATGTTGATTGCCTGAGCCTTACGTACAGGTACTACCATGAGAAGTGTTCAAGAGAGATACACGAACTGACGCCACCAGCTCGTGTGTTTCCTAGGTCTACTCGGGCAGCTCTCCAAATCCATCCCTTTAGTTTTATTTATTATTCATTCAGTCGTAACACAAAAGCCTTATTGGTCAATTATTATATTACAAGCCATATCAATTCCAGTTGATCTCGTCTTCTTGTTGTTATCGGTGGTTTAGTGTGTTGCTGTGATTAGTATTCTTTATAATCGTGTTTTGTTTGATTTTTGTTGGACATTAAGTATTAAAAAAACATTTTAATAACGTTTTTATATGTTTTCAAACAATTCCATTTCGTGGCAGTGTTTATTTGTAATAATAATTGATTGAATAGTTTTTAACACAATCCAGTGCATGTTTGTCTGCCTTTTTTTCAATTCCTCTTTGTGCGGTGTTTGTTTACTTAAGTGCAGTCAGCGTATCTAGTGTTGTTGTTGTTTTAAAACAGTTTTGTGTGCGCTACATTTTAATGTGCTAACCCTATAAGCACATTTTACATTCAAAAGCACTTGCTCGCAGAATAATTTAAAATTTTTTGCAATGGATTATTTTTCCATTGATAATATTGCTGCTTGTTCTCTGAACGAGCAATGCAAAAGCCAGAATATTCTGTACCCTATGTTCAGCTGTCCTGGCCCATGTGAGCGAATGTTCCACGCTTCTTGTGCTGGTATTTCTAAATCGTGCCTTGACGATTTAATTTCAGTCCGATCTGGTCTTCGCTGGTATTGTGCTTCGTGCAGGGCCCTTTCCCCGGATGAACTCTATTCTAAAATTAAGCTTTTTGGGGAAAGCCTTAACTTATTAAATAATAACTTCAGAGAAATTGTTTCATTTTTTAGCGAAGTTAGTGCCGCACCCACTACCAGCGTTTCTGATGAAATTACTGTTCAGGATAACATTTCGGTTCCTTCGTCCATGACTGCTTCTTCCGGAATTTTATCAGTTTCATCAGAAAAAGACCCTAAAAGCTCTAAAAGAAAGAGGAAAAACAAAAATAAGCGTCAGAAGGCGTCGTCCAGACCTTCCAAGGCAAAGCAGCCCTCAGCAATGCCATCAGAAAATAATAATACGGTGATTTCTTATACACCATCTTCTATTCCTCCATTGACTAGTAGTCCAAATACGATTTCAACTACGCCTAACAGTCATTTGACTTTAAGAGCAGTTTCGAGGACCAGAAATGTTTTCATTTCACGTCTTCAGCCCGACACATCAATAGAAAATATATTGACGTTTGTCAGGCAATCCAAGTTAGTGAACTCAAATGCATTCTGTTCATGCAAAAAAATTGGTAATAAGCCTTCCCATGCTTCTTTCATTGTAACAGTTGCAGCCGATGATTTTACAACTGTTCTTAACTCTAATTTGTGGGCCGATAATATTCTTGTTACTGAGTTCAAGCCAAAAAATAAGCCTAAAAGGGTGACTCAAGCCGCCCGGCAGGCTCAAAAAAACTAAATAGGCTGTCCCTTTACTATCAAAATGTAAGGGGACTACGTTCTAAGACGCAGAGCTTATTTCTATCAACTCAAAATTGCTCTGAGGATATTATCGCGTTAACAGAAACGTGGCTGAACGGAAGCATTACTGATTTGGAATTGTTTGACAATAGTTTTCAAGTTTTTAGAAAAGACAGATACACTGACAATATTTCTTCTGTCGGTGATGGTGTCCTTTTGGCTGTAAGGAACTGCTTTGTCAGTTTTATTGTTGACATTCCCTGCTCTTCTAATATTGAACTAATTTGCGTTAAAGTTATACATTGTAACTCTATTGTATATGTTATTAATGCGTATGTTCCTCCTAAGAGTAGTGTAGAGGTCTATGCAAGCCTTGCGGAGTGCATAGATTACATAATTGATTTACTTGACGTTAATGACGACATTTTATTATTGGGCGATTTTAATCTACCTGATTTAAAATGGCATTCTTCTGACGATGATACGTACTATTGTGCATCTAATTCGAAGACCCGCCAAGAACATATATTTGTTGATAATATATGTTCAGACTTACAACAAGTGAGTTGTATTTATAATAGTCTTGAAAGACTTCTTGACCTGGTCTTAACTACAGACAGTAACAATGTTGTTGTTAAGAGGGCCTTTCATGCTCTAACTACTGTTGATGAATATCATCCACCATTGAGTATTTGGTACGAATCCGACAGAGCAAATATAGTAAATTCTAATTCAGCAGATAAGCTTTATGAATTCAATTTTAAAAAAGCTGACTTTTTGAAGTTGAATCAGTTGCTTAATGGCAAACTTAATGCAATTTTAGAATATATAAATGGAAATTGCCTTGATGACTCCATACATTTTTTTTATATGGAACTCTTTGCTGTGTTTTCTCAATCCGTACCTTATAGTCTCAAATTTGCGAGGAATTCTACGTACCCTTGGTACACAAAGGATTTAAAGACTCTTCGCAACAACAGGAATAGGGCATGGAAGAAATACATCTGTAGCTTAGGCTCAAACGACCTAGAAACTTACAAACGTTTGTTTCTGGAATTTGAAAATCGCTCAGCTACATTATATCACGAATATTTAGATAATGTTAAGCTGAGAATATTGACAGATCCAAAGAAATTTTGGGGATTCGTAAACACAAAGAAGAAATCTGATGGATTTCCTTCTTCTTTTAGAACTCCTGAGGGATTTACTGACAATCCCGTCAAAATTTGTGGCCTTTTCGCCAATCTTTTTAAAGAATCATTCTGTTCAGATTCTTTTAATCCTGATGGAGAGTACTTTGAATATATGAATTCCGAACCCAGAGTATCTTTGGAACATATATCCTTCACTCCAGAGGATATTTTAATGTATATTAGATCGATCGATGAGGAGTTTGGTGCTGGACCTGACGGTGTTCCTGCCGCAGTGTTAACACAATGCGGTTCCGTTTTGAGTCAACCACTGTCTTTATTATTCAATAAATCTATTAACGAAAGTTATTTTCCACTTTTTTGGAAAAAATCATTTATAAGTCCTATTTTTAAAAAGGGTTGCAGGAACGATGTCAGTAACTATAGGCCTATCGCTAAGCTCTCATCGATTCCAAAACTTTTTGAGCGGATGGTGTACGATCGGGTGAAAATTCACTGTGGCAAAGTCATAACAACTCGTCAGCATGGTTTTGTGAATGGCAGATCCACTCTGTCTAATCTTCTCGATTTTACAACATTCTGCTTAAATTCTATTGATTCTGGTAACCAGGTCGATTGTGTTTACACTGACTTTAGTAAGGCATTTGATAAGCTACCACACAATCTAATCTTATTTAAACTTGAGTTAATGGGATTTCCACAATATTTTGTGAACTGGATTAAATCGTATTTGGTAGAGCGATCTTATCAAATACGTTTCCGAGGCGCATTGTCTTCTGAATTTATTGCTGGATCAGGTGTTCCTCAGGGTAGTCACCTTGGTCCTCTTCTGTTTATTTTAGCTATCAATGATGTAACTCACGTCATTGAACACTCTCATCTTATTTATGCCGATGATATGAAAATATACAGAACGATTAATTCTAGAGATAATTCAGATCTACTCCAGTCTGATCTAAAATCCTTTGAAGTTTGGTGTTCTAAAAATATGTTTTTAAATCCAGATAAATGCCAAACTATGACCTTTTCGCGAAAAATGAATAATTATATTTTTGATTATAAGATTAAAGATACTGCCTTGAGTCGTGTAGACACCGTCAAAGACCTAGGTATATGCATGGATTCTAAGCTATCGTTTAACATTCATATTGATAATATTTGTAAAAAAGCATCTTCAATGCTTGGTTTTGTAAAACGCTGGGCCAAAGAATTTAATAGCATGATTACAACTACAACGTTGTATTATGCAATCGTGCGTCCTCACTTAGAGTATGCAAGTCAAGTGTGGTCCCCAAGTTACAATGTGCATGTTGATCGAATAGAAAGAATCCAAAAACGTTTTGTTCAGTTTGCTCTAAGGGGCTTAAGTGGAACTGACATATTAGACCTTCCTCCTTATGCGGATCGTTTAAAACTATTAAAAATGCAGTCTTTAGGTGATCGAAGGAAATCGGCAGATATCGTATATTTACATCAGCTCATAACAGGTGTATTCGATTCTCCAGAACTTCTTTCTCACATAAATTTTAACACTAACCGTAGAAGCAGTAGAAACGCTAACAACTTAATTTATTTGCCATTTAGCAGAACAAATTATATGGCTACTGCTCCTTTAAGTCGCATGAGTTCCTTTGTTAACAATTGTAGCGTTTTTGATGTTAATTTGTCAAAAGGTCAACTCAAAAGTAGATTAAAATTAGTTGTGTAAATAGATCTATGTATACGCATGGTTAAATGTTACGTCTTGTGTTGTCCCTGAGCCCAACCCATTCATTGGTGGGTAAATTTTTCCCACATTAACTTGTTTGTGGTCACGGGTATCCATAACATTGATATTTTCAATGATTACTGGGTAGTGGCTTTAGATGGGTTAATGCTGAGGAAGTGCGATATAGCTGTAGTAGCTGAACTCTATTGTTAATGTTAAGAGAAAAAAACTTAATAAAAACATGTATGCACCTAAATTTTCGATTTCCCTACCACAATATACAAACATATAAATAAAGAGACTTAACAATTTATGCAAAAAACACAGGAATTACCAGTAGCAATAAATTAATTTATACAAAAAAATAGAGAGAAAAAGTAAAAAAGTAAGAAGTCGACTAATTATGTTCTAAAGGTGTTCTAAACCTTTACCATTGCCTCTTTGCCCAATAGAACATCACATTACCGAGATAATGCGTTCTTCGGTCGCACAGTAAAATTGTGGAACAATCTCCCTGCGAGCTTGTTTCCCGGCAGTTTCGAGCTGTGTTAATTTAAAACAAATCTTCACCGACACTACTACATTTTTCCACCCTCCAACTAACTATTTACCATCTTCTGTATCAACACAATGCTTTCGCATTTATAGGGGGCATCCCCCGAGCGTAAAAAAAAAATAAACTTTCAAAGCTCATCAACCTTATTCGCGATTTACTTTTTTTCAGGGATATCCAATCGATATACATTTAAACGATACCATTTATAAGCAATTGTCGCCTGCTTACGTCAACTGGGTGTTCTCGAACTTGCATGCATATTATCACTATTTTATGTATGGCGAGCCGAATAATTTTGATACCACCCGAGCTCTATATGCAAAGCGTACACCATTCCCATTCAACTTTGTCTACCCTAGTTCATATCAGAAGGAGGCAAATGAAGTAGTTTCGGCTATGGGAGGATTTGATTTCAACGATAAAATTGATAAACACGAAAGCGAATATGTAAGAGAGTATTTATTTTGCAAGAATCATGTGAATTAAAAAAAAAAATTAATTTCTTAAAAAAATTAAAATCTAAATCTTTTCAGATTGTTGCAAATGCTAAAAAGTGTGTAAATGCACTATCGAAAAAACTGGGCAAACAACTGTGGTTCTTTGGAGATTTGTTAAGTGAATTAGATGCTATAGTTTATTCTTACTTATCAATTTTATTAAAAATCTCACTGCCAAATAATCCACTACAAAATCACATTAAAGGCTGCACCAATTTAGTGAACTTTGTCAATAGAATTTCCAAAGACATATTTAAAAATGAAGCATTTAACTCCATTAAATCCACAACTAGTGGCGTAACAAATGATGCCATGCTTACGCCGACTGAACGAAGTTTCATGGAATCACAGAAAAAAACAAAGATATTGGCCTGCATAGGAGCGGTGGTGGCAATGGGAACATTTGCAGTATGGCGGGGATTCTACACTCAGGTTTGTTTGATTTGTTTAGAAAAATATACGGATGATGTGGATGCCAAGAATTTGCATACATACACTGCATACATTTTTTTCGAATCACCAATTGAACAGTGCGTGGTGCAGAGTTTAACTCAATGTCGAGTTTAATTCACTCTAAAATGGAAAAAAATCAAGTAATCTTAATTTTGTCAATTCGAGTGCATAGTATATGAAATTAATTTATGACATTTTCCGTTGTTGGTAAATGGAAATTTTTGAATTATTATTAAATATGATTTTAAACGTGCACTGTTTAACTTTAATTTTTTAAAAATTGCTTTATCTTATAATTTCAGTTTGCACATCCTAAACGTTATTTTGATGGTTACGAATATGACGAGGATGATGATATGGATGATAATGAATGAGTACAAATTTCCAGAGCGTTATGTTACTAAAATATTCTGTGCAATAAACAAGAACTCTAAAAACAACATTATGTCCTTTGCAATTTTATAGAGGGCTTAGCAACTAATAAATATTAATGGGAGCCTATAGCGAAGCTTACTACTTCGCCAAGGTTCAAAATTTTAAGAATTTATTCCTCCAACTGATGTGCTTACAAATTCTATCCATCATTCACTACAAAAACACTCAACCCAAATATTCCCAAACGCCGCTGAATTGCATGTGATAAATATCATATTATTTAAAGATGTGGTTAATTTTTTCCGTTTAGACATTATAAAAAATAAAATGTAAATAAATGCAAAGGAAAACAAGCTGAACAATTCGGTATAAGTTTGGAAAAGCAGGCTTCGATACTTTTTCTGTTTTAAAAATTATTCAAAATAAATGCAATTTTTTATGTGCAATAGGAAGATATTATTAATGCTTTTAGTAAAACTGAACCAATTTAGTGATCAAAAGTAAAATTTTTAAGTATCTAAAACCATATTATTTTTTTTTTGTGATACAAAAATACAACAAAGCAAAAATATTTATACACTGTTTCTATGTAAGGTAAAAAAAATTAATAGAGTATTTGTTGGCATATTTTTACATATTTTTAAAATATAAGCACGCGCGTGAGTTAACATATATGTACATTAAGGTGGCCCCCGTTTGTATGAAAAAAATAGTTAGATCGAGTTGTTCACGGCATAGGCTAAAAATATTCGATTTGGTATAAAACTTAAATCTATAAAGTTTCGTGCGGATTGATGAACTTCTAGAACTCGCTCAAGAGCCCAAAATTTGGAGAATCGTTTTATATGAGTTTTTCTTTGTATTTAATCAAAGAAGTTGTAAAAACAATACTTTAGTATATTTTTTTAAAAAACCTGGTATGCCTCTTTGTTTTTTATTATTCTTTAAAATGAGGTATCAAATTTTAGATTTCAGGGCTGCCAATATATCAGACCCTGGTTTCACTGTTTAAAATATTAAAAAAATCCAAACCAACCAATTTATTTTTTCACCACTACAAATTGCGAATTCTTTGTATGTTGTTTATTTTCGGCAGATATTGAAAGCTTTACACACCATACAAAGAATTCGCATTGCAGTGGTGAAGAATTAAATTGATTGGTTTGGAGTTTTTTTATTATTTTGAACAGTAAAACCAACCAGGGTCTGTTACGTTGGCAGCCCTAAAATCTAAAATTTTTGTAATACAAAAATATTTAAATAAAATTAATTTAAAGTCATTTGAAATGAGGTATGACGTTTTCACTATTTTTCTGTGATTTTTTTTTTGTGTTCGAAAAAAGTCAAGTTTCAACAGCTGTAACTTTTTTAGAATTTTGGTTTTTTTAATTTTGTGCACAAAATAGCTTAAGACTATGCCATAATTATAACTGTTGTTGTTGGTTAACACTTTGCATTTTTGGATTTTTTAAAATTTTTTTTCCAAAAATACTTAAACTTGACATTTTCAAAAAGGTACACTTCTAATAAAAAATTCCATAACGATCAAGTTATTCAAAGTAATCACAGTTTTTTGTATTTGTTACACTTTTAACACTTAATGTGTTAGTTCAGAAAATAGTTCAACAACATTTCATAGCAACTTTTTAAAATTTGAATTTTTAGAATTTTTTTTTATTACAACCAGAAAGAAAATAGATTTTTTTTCGAAAAGTAAAATATCACAACTCTGGTAATTTTCATCCGATTTTTAAATTTGCTACCTCATTTTAAAGAACAACTAAATAAAAAGGAGTGCATATAAGGTTTTTTTTTTTTTAAATATACTTCAAGTATTGTTTTTATTACTTTTTTGATTAAAGACAAGAAAAACTCATAAAATGATTCTCCAATTTTCGGGCTCTTGAGCGAGTTCTAAAAGTTCATCAATCGGCACGAAACTTTATAGATTTTAGTTTTAGTTTTATAAAACTTTTATAAATGGGGGCCACCTTAATATACATCTATACAGACATTGCAGAGAATAAGAAGACACAAGTACGCAGAGGCGGATCTGGCGAAATATTACTCGCAGAACTAACAATTTTTTTTTTTAAATTAGAAAACACTCAGATTATAATAAAAATGGAAACTTAAGGGGGAGTGGGGGGAGAAAGGCTTGGAACTAAATTTTGTCTAAAATTATGTTAAGAGGTGAAACTGGATAATATTATTAAAAATATCGAAAGAAATAATTTTTTTTTTAAATAATTTCGATACGTCTTGCTTCATATCGACAAATTATCGATAAATCGGCTTTTCCGAACGTAGACAAATCTTTTTTATGATCTTACGATGAATTTATAGATTCCATTTTTGTTAAATTATCACAAAATTATTTAAGAAAAAAATTTAGTTCCAAGCTCCCCCCTTAAAGTTTTAATTTTTATTATAATTTAGTGTTTTCTAATTTGTAGAAAATATATTCTGTGAGCAATATATCTCTAGATCCGCCGCTGTAAGTACTTAGGAAAAACTTAATAAATAGTTAATTTTATTTTTTATTCTGTTCACGTTATTTTAATTATAATTCATGATGAAATTCAATTAACTTCATTGAATAAACCTAATTGTTGCAATATACGCGGGAAACGCTATATATGCAATCTTGTATTTAAATATAAAGCTTATTTATTTTATGAACTTATAACTTCTCATTTATTCAATTCAATGCTTCCTGCAATTTTCGTCTTGCATCATTTACACGTTCTTCTTGCATTCTTATATCTTCTTCTGATATAATTATAGATTCCATCAAGGGCTGATCAGGATTTAGAAAAGCTTGACTGCTTGGAGACATGTTTTTTGTAGAACATTGACCAGTGACAGGTGCATTTAAAACATGGAGTGCAGTTGCGAGGGACTGCAGCACTGTTTGTTCGTCAACATTAGGTCCTATGGATTTTATTCCTTTGGGAAGACCAATACTATCAAATTCTTCTCCCGTTGAATGACAAGCCCGTAGGCGTTCCAAGCGTTTTTCCCAAAATACTTGTTTAGGCTTTTCCTGACTTCCATGTTTTGTATCGTTTTTCACTTTGGAGTTTTCATGATTGCGCACAACTGTAACGGGCTGTTTAAATATCGATGCTGTCTGGCGAATTGGCGGAACCAAGGAAATATCTGTACGAAGTGCACGACTAGAAAAAAATATTCGTTGAGTTTTTTATAGCATTAGTTAAATTCTTATTAATTTTTGTATATTACAAATAATTATTTATAAAATAGTTTTATAATTAATTTATTATATTGCTAATTAATTATATTGCTAATTATTAATATTAATTAAGTTGACCACTTGTTTTTCTTTGTTTTTGGTACAAACAAAAAAAAAATCAGCGTGTTGTCTATTAATTGAAAAATTTTTTTTCGTAAAGTGAACATTGGCAATGGCTCAAGACAAATTTGGGAATAAATTAAATCTTGTGTTTGCCGACTAATTAAAAAGTATAAAGCAACAGGAGAAGCCACTGCATTTCACAGCGGCGGTAGTTCACGAAAAACTTCACTGCGGGCGGACCGAAGAATTTGCAATTTAATAATAAAAAGCCCGTTCATATCGTCCAAAGAAATTGTGACAACACTTGACAACACAGTATAGTGCGTAGGCAGGCGAGGTACAGAAAATGACTTAAAAAGTTATAGGCCACCAAAGAAGCCAATCCTAACAAAGAAGCATTTTAAAAAAAAGGTTAATTAGCCCAAAATAAAATGTCCGTACATTACTTTATCCCTTCTTCCTTCCTATAGGCTTGATTTGGCAAGAGCTCACATAAATTGGTCAACCCACAAGTGGTAAACTGTACTTTTTAGCGATGTGTCCAGTTTAACTTAATTCGGATGTATGTCCACAGGAAGACGCCGCAAGAGTGAACGACTTAATCCGCGGAACTGCAAAACATGGCGGAGGCAGTTTGAGAATTTGGAATAGTTTTTCTGGGTATGGCGTTGGCCCTTTTGGCTGGACAGCTTGAAATATAAAAATATTTTAGAAAATTATATGCTTCTACACGCTGAATGGAATATGTCTCTTCGATGGGTGTTTCAACAAGATAATGATCCGAAACGCACATCGAGGTTGGTTAAGATTGGGTTTAGTGACAATGGGATTTAAGTTCTTGATTGGCCAGCACAATCACCAGACTTGAATTCCATTGAAAATTTGTTTGGAATCTTAAAACGGGAAGTAGCGGGTCAACGCTTTAAAAATAAGAACGATTTATTCCAAGAGTTGCAAACTAAATGGAATGAGATCCCAAATAACACATTAGAGAATTTAATCAATTCAATGTTAAAAAGATGTGCGGAAGTTATTAAGAATAAGGGAGGGTACATTAAGTATTAAAAGTGTTGCTATTGTTTTACGCAGCCAAATTTGAAGAACTTGTATATTATTGTTGTTAAGTTTAGAATAAAAGTTGTTTTTGTTGTTGTTACAAACAAAAAGTGGTGAACAAATATAAATCATGAGTTTCATTAAAAGCATGGGTAATATGTGTTTTTATGAATTTAAAGTATGGCAAGAGGATTGGGTAGGCACAATTATTACAAATTACCGGCAAGAAAATGGACGTTATTCCACAAATGGGCGTGGCAATATTAGAAAAACAGTGTATCTTGAATAATTTTGAGACGAGAGTACTGCAATTTAGTATAGGGGTAGGCATTATTACAAATTATGGTCAATAAAGTGGGCGTTATTTGACAAATAGGCGTGGCAATATTATAAAAAAACGATCTCGAATAATATTGACACTAGTGTACTGCAATTTAGTGTAAGGGTAGACACAGTTAATACAAATTACGGTCAATAAAATGGGCGTTATTTGACAAATGAGCGTGGCAATATTAGACGAAGAGTATATCGCATAATATTGATACTATGGTACTGCAATTTGGTATAGGGGTAGGCATTATTAGTACAAATTACATTCAATAAAGTGGGCGGAAATCGACTACTGCGCGTGGCAATATTAGAAAAACACTGCATCTCGAATAATATTGACACTAGTGTACTGCAATTAAGTGTAAGGGTAGATAGAGTTAATACAAATTACGGTCATGAAAATGGGCGTTATTTGAATTATTAAAAATTACGGTCAACAAAGTAATCGTTATTTGACAAATGGGCGTGACAATACTAGATCTCGCAATACTAGATACTACTGTATCTCGAATAATGTGGACACTAGGGTACTGCAATTTAGTGCAGGGGTAGGCACAATTATTACAAATTGCCGTCAAGAAAATGAGCGTTATTCGACAAATGGGCGTGTCAGTATTAGAAAAAGAGTATATCTCGAATAATATTGATACTATGGTACTGCAATTTAATATAGAGGTAGGCATTATTAGTACAAATTACGGTCAAGAAAGTGGGAGGAATTCGACTACTGGGCGTGGCAATATTAGAAAAACAGTGTATCTCGAATAAAATTGGCACTAGGGCACTGAAATTTATTGTAGTACAGGGTTAGGCAGAATTATTAAAAATTACAGTCAATAAAGTAGGCGTTATTCGATAAATGGGCGTGGCAATACTAGATAAACACTATTTCAGTTAATATTGACGCTGGGCTACTGAAATGAAGTACAGGGGTAGGAACAATTATTGGAAATACGCTCAAGAAAGTTGGAGCTTATTTAACAAAGGGGCGTGGCAATATTAGAAAAACACTATATCTCCAATAATATTGACACTAGGGTAATAAAACTCGTTACTAGAATGGGTATAATAATTTCAAAACACGTGACATCTAATTTAAAGTTAAGAGACAGATATTTGAAATAACCAACAAACTTTCAGAATTTAATAGAAGAAATTTTTTCAGAACAATTGTATTTATGTTGTTTATACAGTTTTTTTGAAAATTTATCATATTCTCTAAAAAGGAAGAAATAAAAACTCTTAAAAAAAACAACCGACTACAAAATCACTACAAAGTAAAAAATAATTTTAAAAATACTTTTTCCTTTTAATTTCTATGTCATATTTGATAGTTTATTTAAACATGTTATTATATATGAAATCTTATTATTTTAATTTTTTTTCTTATTTGTTTTATTATCAGAAAAATATTAATTTCTTCATGAATACAAATGCTTTGAAGTTGGCGCTTCTGATTAAAAGTCTGATTATATTAGCGCCGACTTTAAAAGTGTTTGTATTCATGAAGAAATTAATGTATTTATGATAATAAAACAAATAAGAAAAAAATTAAAATAATAAGATTTCATATATAATAACATGTTTAAATAAATTATCAAATATGACCAAGAAATTAAAAGGAAAAGTATTTTTAAAATTATTTTTTACTTTGTAGTGATTTTGTAGTCGGTTGTTTTTTTTTTTTAAAAAAGTTTTTTATGTAAAACTATTCGTAGTTTTAAAAAGGAGATGATTCCTTTGACTGTAAAAACTTTGTACACATCTTCATTCTCTATAATTTTAAAAAAAGTTCTGTCTCATTGTTTTGTATGGAGATCTTTCAAAAAATTAAATAGTTTTTTGCTTCTCAGTCATAGAAATTTAAAAATTTTGAGTTGTAACTGTTTTGTATTTAGTGTGCGATATAACTAATAGATTAAATATTTTTAGATGTACAATAAAACTAAAACACTATCGCGTTTACATCAAGTGGTCTACGCCCTCTGTCCAACTCTTCGTTCAGGAGTTATATCATTTCAAAAAAAGTAGGGAAATCGTGATGTTTTGAAGCAAAAAAATTTTAAATAAATATGATGTGAAGTCACGAGAAGCCTACACTTTTTTTATTATAAAAATAGACATCATAACTTTATGAATATAAAAATTTGAAGGCAGAGACAAAACTAGTTTTTGTAAAATATTTAAAAATAAAAAATGTTGGCTTTAAAAATAAATTCAACTCTTCGTTCAAGATATGCCATTTTAAAGAAAGTGGAAAAATCGTTATAAAAATAAGCGAAAAGTCTGATTTTGCCATACAAATTTTTGTAATTTCAGTTCCACATGAACTATCGGTATGAAATGTTCATGGAAGAAAGATATGCCACTTAGTAGCTTTAATTCCAAATTTCGAACGATTCCGTGCCTCAAACCCGATTACAGATTTATCTCCGTCTAACTCGGCCATTCAAAACACTGTGTGGCGTCGGGTATTCAACTAGTATATGATAAAAATATCTCCTTTTAATTTATTCTTTAGTTGTGACATGCATTTAAGAAAGATTACACAGTTCTTACATACTTGATAAAAACATAAATTATTTATGCATTATTTAGTCATGTAAGGCAAGACATACACAATACAATCCAATCGTCAACTGAGTCGGTTGTTGGTCAAATCAAAGTATTTATGGCTTTTTCAATTGATCAGTTTGGCAGTAGTCGAATTGGTTAATGAAAAATCAAAAGGTTTTGACTTTTGCAAGTTGCCTCGCAAGTTTTTAATTCGATTGTGCTGTGTATTGTCAAATCTTTTAATCGGCTGTCAACATACCTATTTTAAGCTGTCATTTTGGGAAAAAAGTGTTGAGTATGTTTATAATTGTATTTAATTTCGTTTGATTTTAAATAATAAAGATAAAAACGACGTTAATAAAGAAAATCCTACAATTCAGTTTAGACAGTATGTGGTCGAGAACCAACTAAATTGAAAGACTCAATTGACCAGAGACCATTTTTTATAATGGTATCCATTATGAGACTTGGTATGCATTTTATAATAAAAAGCAAAAAAATAAAAATTATATTTTGACTTTTTAAATTTTGAGCAAAACATAATAATTATTTCTGCTTTTTATTTTTTAAGGCAAAAATAAAAAGCAAAATATGACCGATATTTTTTTGAGCACTAAATAACTGCTCAAACTGTGGCGGCCGTGGCGTAGTGGGTAGAGTGTGTGACTCTTACGCCAGAGAACCCAAGTTCGAATCCTCCATCTGACACAGAAAATTTTTTCAATTGAATTAATTTTTCTGTTCGGCCGTCACCTCTCTGCAGACAATGGCAAACCTCAGAGAGTAAAAACTGCCATGAAAAGCTTCTTGAGAACATAAGCCGTTCGAAGTCGGCGTAAAACATGTAGGTCCAGTTCTTGATCATTTGTGTGCCAACATTTCACATCACACACAACACAGTTGGTCATAAGAAGCTCGGTCAAAGTCCTTTCAAGGGCTGAAATGGCCATTTCGTTTTTTCTTTTTTAAATAACTGCTTAGATTTGATTTTTAATTTTTTAAGGCAAAAATAAAAGGCAATATTTTCCCAAAATTTTTTTTAACACTTAATAACAAGTTTTTGATTTTAGGGCAAAAATAAAAGGCAAAATTTGACCGATATTTTTTTGAGCACTACATAACTGGTAAGTTTCGACTTTTATTTTTTAAGGCAAAAATAAAAAGCAAAATGAGTATTTAAGTTTACGGTTGAACCAAAGTTAAACCATTATAATAAGGCGAATCATATCATTTTGTACGTGCTTTCTAAGCTCTCACTGTATACATAGTCTGTGAAGTGCATGTGGAAACCAGTAACATTTTTATTATAATTCAAATTATTACTAAATTACATAAACTCGTTATGAAATTAAGTCAGGATTTAATTTAACCATTAAGATGGAGAATAAATGTTCCTCGCTAAGGTTAATAACTATTTCTGCTAATAACCCCATGACTAATTTATGGTATAATAAACGTGTAAATTTTTAAAAAAAAATTTTTTTCTAGAATATACGTACATGTTCTTAAAATGATACCTGGCATTGCAGATTAAATAATAGTAAGTGTTATCAACTGATAATTTTAAAAATATATGCAAAATTTCGAAAAACTATAAACGCGATTTCTTCAAAACTAGTTTTTTAAAACGGTTCGATAGACAACTCAATACCTATTGGTCCAATTTCAATGAGTTTTAGTGCATTTTGTTCGTAATTTTCTCTTTTAAACATATCCTAAATTCAAGTACCTACTATTTTTGGTTTTTTTTTTTTTAATAGACAAAAAGCGCGCGAAAATCTCTTTTCAACTTTTTACTCTAACTTCCGCCATAATTTTTAAATACCCCCCTGGGTCGTGCGTAGGGGGGCTCCCGAATTAATGGTCTGTACTTTAAAATGACATTTGACTTTTTTGTTTCATATACATGAAAAAGGCCATATCCATCGAACCGTTTTCGATGCCTTTTTTTAATGTCATTTTCAGCGACCTATCTCTCTATAAAAGCCTGAATTATTTTTAAAAAAAAATATGTACACTAAGCTGTAGAAATTTGAAAAAAATAGTAACGTCTTGTATATAAAAAATTTATTTTTAAAAGGCTGTTTTTTTGTCGTTACTCGTATATTGCCTAAAAAAACACAGGTGCGTCGTTGGACTCACGAGAAAGCGAAGCTTTTTCGCAGTTACATAGATTGAATAGCTTAATAATTTTTTCTTTTTAATAAATTAACTCCTAAATTGAAAAATTTGCAATAACAAAATAAATTACATACCTACACAAAACATACTGCTTATTTTTTTATTGTTTAATGTCAGATTTCCATGACAATTACATATATGGACATATAATGCCAGCGACTCTCCATTTTAACTCTCCACACATGTTTGTGAACTTGGCTGCACTGAACAAATTTTTTCCTTCAACAGCGTACTACCTAGCGAAAAAAATTCCGCTGCCTGTTCGTTGTCAAAAAACTCAATGTACTTCTTATTGGAATTTTGTTTTCGTTTTTACGACAAATTTGCTTCTACTTGCTACAAGATGTCACCAGCATCGGTGTTAAGTGGCTGCACTGCATTGATCAGCGGTTCAGTTATGGCAGTGCTGGTGTATTGGTTGGAATGAACGAAAAAGAGATAAGAGAATGGACAGAGAAACGAAAAGCAATCGTGTTTTTTAACGGCTGGCTTCCGCACTTTATCATTTTATTTTTTTTTTAATTAACTTACTTTGGATTTAATGTAATAATTGTTTTATATTGTAGTGGTAACACGTCAACAGTTTTCCTTTGCGCGTTCATATCAAGAAAAAACAAAACACCGATGCTAGTGACATATTATTGGCATAAGCCAATACATAATCCTCTATCTATTGATAGATTGTAAAGATCTACTGCAGCATAGCTTCTGTTATACTTAACATTGAATCAACAAGCGTATCTAACACAGCTTGGTGGCCTGGTGGATAGCGTATAGAACTCGTGATCAGTTGGTTGTGGGTTCGAATTCCAACAGGGGAAAAGAGATATTTTTAATATTTATCAATATTTAATTATTTAATTTTCTTGTAATAAACGCAAGCAATAAGAAATCATAAAATTCTAAGAAAAAATCTGTCGAAAATTTTTCAGATTTCACTCCAAGCAAATCACAACGAGGAGTAAAAAGCTTCGCTTCAAAAAAAAAATGTATATTATACCTTAAGTGAGAAAATGCACGTTTCACGCTTACAAGCAGGAACAGAGTGTGTAATTATAACTAGCCGTCTAAGCCAATTATTTTCATACTTCTTTCGGTTCCAGTACTCTAGCAAATTAGTCTCTATATCAACCAGAACTCTTTTGTAACTGTCTAGTTTGTTACTTTGGTTCAACCGTAAACTTAGATCCACATTTTGCTTTTTATTTTCCCTTAAAAAATAAAAATATTGTGCAAATTTAGTTATTTAGTGGTCAAAAAATATTGGGCAAATTTTTATTTTTGCCTTAAAAAAGTGAAAAGCAGAAATAATTATTATTGTTCAAAATTTGAAAAGTCAATAGGAAAACGTATTCTAAATTGTGAGAGGAGTCTAATGGTACCTTCAAAACAGCGGTACAATTTTTTCATACTGCATTTTTGGTTTCAAAATTTAAAAATAATTATTTTTTACAGTCTCTGCAATTAACAATTGGATTGCATTGTGTTCTTTCCCTATAGGAACAAACTAACTTTTTTTAAAAACATCTAATTAAAAAACTAGCGGGCATCACCATACAAAATATGTTAGTTCGTTCTATGGAAAAAAGTCAGGATTTCATCTAAACTAACTTTTTTTAAAAACATCTAATTAAAAAACTAGCGGGCATCACCATACAAAATATGTTAGTTCGTTCTATGGAAAAAAGTCAGGATTTCAACTAGTTGTGGTTGACAAAAAACTACTTTATCAACTACTTTTAAGTTAATTGATTTTCCTACAGGGTTATTAGAGCCCTGCATGAGTATGCTTTTTCGCCTCCCTGAATATATTTTCTTGCTATAGAAAAATTTCCTCTATGCCTTTTTTGCTTTGCTCATACCTGCTCATACACTCTCTGTGTTTTATTCAGATATAAGAAACGAAGAGAATAAGAACACGATGCAAAGTTGATTTATAAGGTTGTCGCAAGGGAGAGAGCGAGTACCCATAATTGTCAAATCGAAGTTGACAGCTCATAGAAAATCTGCAAGTGCTCTCTATTATGGTCCGTTTTTCTTTCGTAGTCATTCGCAAAATTGGCTGGTTTTGACAATTATGGGTACTGAGAAGAGAGTGCGATCAGCCCTGCGACAACCTTATAAATCAACCTTGAACACGATGCTTTACTAACACCACCAGGTAGCAAATAAAGCAATAAAAAATAACAAAAATATCAGTGTTCATACCCTGAATATTTTTTTTTTTTCGTTCGTTCGTAGAAAATAGATGTGTTTTGTATTGGGACCCAAAGAAGGATGGTAGATAGGGGGTAGGTGTGTTCAGAAGAAATGTTGAGGGGCAAAAAATAATAGGACCCACTCATATATTTGACCCCTCTAGGAGTTCAGCTACGGCCGATATAAACTATTTTCGACAGTGTTTGTGTTCTTTGTATAGAAGGTAGCGAATAAAGCAACAAAAATAACACAAATATGCATTAAGAATTATGCAAACTTGACGTAACACAGGTTAACATGACGCAACGTACTATGACTTTTTGTTGAATATGCTACCAACGTAGCAACCACAGCAAGTGCCAAATAATTCACTAGATCAATTAGTTTTTCGTCGTCTACCATTCTAAAGCATATTTCAATTATTAATAAAAAATTAATTTAAATTAAAATACATTTCGCTTCAATAAATAAACGCTAACAAGAAAATATTACCCAAAAATCAAAGTGTGATGCTAGCAACCTTACTAAAATCACACTGTATGCTGAAATGTCAGCCGACGTAACATAGAAATCAAAATTCCACAGGCTACTACGTAGCGTTACGTTTCGGCTAATTAGATACACAAAAACGCATTAGGTAGATTTCTATGTGACAAAAGAACCGGCTGTGTTGCGTTGATCTATGTTTGGCTAATTAGGCCATAACTCTTATTCAGGTCACTGCAGCGGAGAACTGAGTATTCGTGTAGTTCATGTTACAAAAATTTATAAGATAGCCTTGACAACTACCTTTTTTCTCACGAGCGGCGATCGGGAGTTGTCAAATCAAAACAAAGTTTAACTTTTCACATCTATTTTGCTGCTTCTTCGTTTTCTCTTTTTCAATGTGTTTTTGACAACTTCAAATCGCCAACAGAACTGTCACTCCTACCTTGTAAATCATTATATCATGGTGTAGTTTATTAAGTGTTGAGAGAAAAAACTGAAACAACGCGTAGATCGCAAGCTTACCTGAGTGCAAGAGTGTATGAAAAGAGAACAGAGAACAAATAAAAAGTTATTCTCTTGCGCTACACGACCTGCTGTTTACATTTATTCGCTTGCAGCTGTGCTTGCAGTGACTGCTACAGCAGAGAATCGGTATATTCACTTGATGAATATATTCATGCAGGGCTCTAATATGAATGGCTTTGTGCGGTCGTATGATATTAAGTTTTTGAGATATTTTTAATTGTTTTTGCATCATAAAATAATAATAATAAATTGCACAAATTGTAATGCTTGAAGCCATTACATAATTAATGTGTACCGTGATTGCACAGATTTGTTTGTCAATTACAAGATTTGGATTTGGAGTTTTTACTATTTTTTACACTTTTTGTGTTTTATGCTATTCCTGGGAGGTTTTTTGTTTTCTGACATTTCGTATTTTACTAATTTTTAGACGCGAGAAAAAGGGGTTTTTCAGATATCTGTATTACAGCCGCATTTTATAAAAACGTCTCTTTGTCTGCGAGACTTTCTTTACATTATATTTGGGCAATAGCAATTATTAACCATTTCAATATCTTTTCCTTATGTTGTGTCTTTTCCTTATTTTTATTCGCCATTTGGAAAGGACTTTGATCTTATTTTTAATACAAAATTTTTTTAAAATAATTTTTAAAAAACCCAATAAATCAAAACTTGTTTATCGACTTAAGCTACTTTAACATATTGCACAGATATGTTATTTTCAGATTATTTGAATAAAATCTACTATGAAAGCCAAATACCGAAAAATGTCGCTTCCCCTTACTATTTACTAAAAAATTGTTTAGGTATATTTCCTAGCAAAAAGCTTAAAGAATAGAAACCATTTGGGATTTTTACTTTTATTTCACGAGTGCAGAAAGTGACCTATCGTCCAAATAGCTACTTTTAGAAGACGCCCTCTACCACCACCAGGACGAACCAAAAGCAGCTAAAAATCCTCCATTTAATCTATACTATTATAAAAACACTTTATGTAACGGGTAATTTTTATAACTTCTGAAACGATTGCAATAATTCTTTCATTAATGCAAAGCTACGGGGAACAGGGGGCGAACCTTCACATGGCACCGTGTCTGACCGCCTCAACCTGGCGAGGCCAGCATTATCCATGTCGAAATCGTCTCAAGTCGACTCAAACCTCCACGTGGTGTTCCCTGGGCAACGGCAAACTGACATCCGTCAGTTTGACGGCTAATTTGAGCGGCGGGTCACTCCATAGACCTTAAACATGGAATGTGCGCAGGGTTTGGGTCCCGCCACATTACTACTGCCCAATGAAAACTAAATCAGCCTCGGATAAGAACCCCAATTACGTTGACGACCACCGCAAACGAAAAACGGACAATGATTTACGGATATGCACCCGGAATGTCCGAACCCTTTATAGGGAAGGTGCCATTATCCAACTGGCGGAAGCCCTCAAAACGATAAAGGCTGACATCACCGCCATCCAGGAAACGCGATGGAAAGGGCAAGGCTGCTCTAAACAAGCACACTGTGATATCTACTACAGCTGCCATGCGGAGAGGCGCGAATTTGGATGTGGATTCGTTGTTAGCCGGAAACTACGCCACCTTGTTTCCCGGTTCACACCTGTCAACGAAAGATTGGCCACGATCCGCATCAAGGCAAAATTTTTCTCCATCAGCCTTATTTACGCGCACGCCCCGACGGAGGAAAAGGACGAAGCCGTCAAAGACGCTTTCTACGCTAGCCTTGAGGACGTATATAGTCCTCGGCGATTTTAATGCGAAAGTCGGAAGGGAAGGCATCTTTGGCCCCACTGTCGGTCAGTTCAGTCTTCATGAGACCTCCACGAACAACGGTCTAAGACTGATTGACTTCGCCGCGGCGCGAAGCATGGTAGTTAGTAGCACCAGATTTAAGCACCTCGACATCCACAAGGCCACCTGGCTGTCCCCGGATCAAAAAACGCGAAACCAAATTGATCATGTTGTAATCGACGGAAGGCATGCCTCTAGTGTTCTAGATGTGCGTACATTTCGGGGGGTCAACATTGACTCCGACCATTATCTTGTTGCAGCTAAGATCCGCATGCGATTATGCAATGCGAAGAACATACGCACAGGAATGCAACGAAAGCTAGATGTCGCTAAGCTGCAATTACAACGGACTGCCGAAGCCTACTCCGCTCAACTCTCGGTTAAGCTCAACCAACCAACCTCTGGACCCGACGACGCCGGCGGACTTTGGGCGCATATATCCCACTCCATGCGCGCTGCCGCTGAAGAAGTCATTGGTTTCCGGCGCCCGCAACCTCGGAACCAATGGTATGATCAGGAGTGTCGCATTGCGACTGCAGTAAAAAACGCCGCTTATAGAAAAACGCTGCAGTCAGCTGCAACGCGAGCCGTGCGAGAAAACTACCGCGAAAAGAGGAAGGAAGAGAGGCGTCTTTTCAGACGCAAGAAAAGAGAGCAGGAAAAGCGTGAGCGTGAGGAACTAGAGGTATACCAGGGCAAGAAGGATGCACGAAAATTCTATCAACAGGTTAAGCGTCTAACCCAAGGTTTTAAGCCCGGAGCATCCACTTGTAGAGACGAAAATGGAGATCTGAATACGGATACGCAGTGTGTGCTGAGATTGTGGAGACGGCACTTCTCCAACTTACTTACTGGCGACGATTCCACCAATGCCGCCCATGGAGAGCGCAGTTCAGAGCTACCAATCAACAATGACGGAGTGGAAGTACCACCACCTAGCCATGATGAGGTTCGAGTTGCTATCCAACGACTCAAAAACAACAAAGCAGCGAGTGCTGACGGCCTGTCAGCTGAATTGTTTAAAACCGGCGGCGATAAATTGATAAGGCGCATGCATCAGCTCATCAGCAAAATATGGCTAGAAGAAAGCATGCCCGACGATTGGAACTTCAGCGTACTGTGCCCTATACTTAAGAAAGGAGACCCAACAATCTGCGCAAGTTATAGAGGTATCAGTCTTATTTCCATCGCATATAAGGTTCTCTCAAGGGTACTGTGTGAAAGATTAAAGCCGATTACAAAAACACTGATTGGACCTTATCAGTGTGGCTTTCGACCTGGTAAGTCCACCATAGACCAGATTTTCACGCTACGACAAATCCTGGAGAAAACCCACGAAAATCAAATTGACACACACCATCTCTTTGTCGATTTTAAAGCTGCGTTCGATAGCCCGAGAAGGGATTGCCTATACGCAACAATGTCTGAGTTCGGTATACCTGCAAAGTTGATAAGACTTTGCAGAATGACGTTGAGCAACACACGCAGCTCCGTCAAGGTAGGAAATGACCTCTCCGAAACCTTCAATACCGAAAGAGGTTTCAGGCAAGGCGATCCACTGTCTTGCGATCTCTTTAACATCATCATGGAGGGGATCGTACGAAAGGCCGGTGTGCATCGTAATGGCACCATTTTCTACAAAGGCGTCCAGCTCCTTGCGTACGCTGATGATATTGATATTGTCGGCAGAACCAAGAGAGATGTTACCGCTGCTTTCGCCGCTATCGAAAAGGAATCAGCCAAAGTGGGTTTGACGATAAATGAGGGCAAAACAAAATATATGCTGTCTACAAACAAGGGAGCTCGGCGTTTAGACTCCCACGTTTCATCCGGCAGCTATAACTTTGAAGTAGTCAAGGAGTTCGTTTACCTTGGCACCGCCATTAATACCAAAAACGAAATCAGCCTGGAGATAAAGCGAAGAACAATAATTGCTAATAGGTGCTACTACGGGCTCAGTAAGTAACTAAGTTCCAGAGCCCTCTCTCGATCGACAAAACTAACACTCTACAAGACGCTTGTTCTACCTGTGCTGCTTTATGGCGCTGAGGCATGGGTAGTTTCGCAAACTGACGCAGCTGCTCTGGGGGTGTTCGAGAGAAAAGTTCTTCGCAAAATCTTCGGTCCTGTTCGAGTCGGCGATGACTATCGCATCCGAATGAACCACGAGCTGTATGAGCTCTACGATGACATTGACGTAGTCCGGCGTATAACTGTGCAGCGACTACGCTGGCTGGGTCATGTCCATCGTATGAACGACGAAGCTCCAGCGAAAAAGGTGCTCGAGGCGAGGGTCGCTGGTCAACGACGACGAGGGAGACCATGCCTCCGATGGATGGACCAGGCTGAGGAAGCCCTAACCGCACTTGGTGTATCCGATTGGAGAAGGCGCGCGCAAAGCAGAGGCGCCTGGCGAGAGCTGATGAGGTCGGTTGAAACCCGGACACGGGTTGTTACGACCAACTAAGTAAGTAAGTAAGTACGTATTTCACTTTGTACCTAGCATTTTAAAATGTTGTATGCCTACTCTAAAAAGTTATTAAAATTGAAGTTTTATATACAGCCCAGTTCTGAATGAAATTTCCCCGGGAATTGCAAAAAGGGAATTTTCGTATTTTTAAGAAAGTTTACAGAATTTTCGAAAAATTTTAATTCAAATAGTCAATTTTTAAGATTACAAAAAAAAAACATCTTTAAAAGCATTATCCCCTGTCTAAAAAATTAAAACTCTTTTTTTCAATTCAAAATTCATTCAGAATAGGGCTGATAGTGTCTAATAAAATCAAATACAAAAATCATAGATGCAAGCTACAGAAGCAGCACAAATCTTTTTCTTTTTTTTTCCTTTGCAACAGTGTTCCCACCATTCTTTGTGTTGCTTTTAAAGCATTTCTGTGATAAAAAAAATACTTTGTTAAATGTTAGGATAACAACAAAGTAATTGTAAACAAAACATGTTTTTTGTAATTTCCGATGCAATTTCGAACAATAAGAGGCTAAAAACAATTGAATATATAAAAATTAGTAAAAATAAATTGAAATTAATTTTTTTGCTTTAAATGGCAAATTACACATATGAAGGGTTCGGGGCAATGAGGTGCTAAGCTACATAAGGCAAGTTTGGAAATGAACTCATTTGAAAGTTTGACGGCTTTTATTAATCGCCAATTTGAATTTTTTGAAATGTTCATATTTTTCCCATAACGAGGGTTCTTTCGCTCTTAAATCTTCATATTAAGTAATGATTGGTTCAGTGTGCCACTTTGTGAGGAATTCCTCAAAACGTGGGAAATTTACAGGGGCTGTGAGTAATTTTTGGGGAATTTTATTTTGAGGAATTTAACAATTGTACCATTTCTTTTATTTTACTCGTCAACGAATGTGATTTTTTTTGTTTGAAACTTTTAGCAGACAAATAAAGATAAGCCCGGAAAATATTATAGAAAATATCTATTCCTACTATTTCTAAGGGTGCTTTACACGATGCAGTAGTTAAAAAATGTCAAAAATTTAACTTTAATAATTTTCAAATTGACATTTGAAAAAATTTCAGTTTTTTCGGTGATTTTGAACAGTTTTAAACATTTTTTTCTTAGTGTCGGAAACACAATTAAAGGTGGTGAGAGTGTTTTAGTTTTTTTAATCTGGCTAATATTTTGACTTCAATTTTTTTTTTCTCTCACAATGGCGGCCCAAAGAGGAAGACTTACAATTTCTTATTTTTTCCATTGCGACCCTGAATGAAATATTAAACAATTAATGACCAGAAAGCCACAAAATATAAATTACTATTTTTCTAACATAATTTACTTAATCAAAAGTTTTATTCTCCTTAGTCGACTCCATAATAAATTTATTTTAATTTTATCTCTTATCTTAATTTTATCTCATGAGAAAAATGCCTTTTTTTTAATTCTAGGGTCACCGCCATTTTGAAAGAAAATCTGTAGTGAAAAAAATCTACCACATTTGAATATTTAAATGCCCTTTATCTTTTATTATGTTTCCGACTGTAAAAAATGCTTTCCCACTGTAAAATTTGATTTAAAATTTTGAAAAATAAATCCCCCAAAAAACTGTTTTTTTTTTAACGTCAATTAACAATTATAAATCAAATTTTCGAGATTTTTTAAAAATATTTTCGTACTTTGCGTACAAATTTTTTCTGCTGAAAGTTTCAACCAAAAAAGTGTCCTTCTGGGCGTTAACGGGTTAAATAAAAAACGATTGGAAGAAATATGCAATACTGCAGCGTTTATGCCTTTTACTACATTTTAAAACTTAAACTTATCTTAAATTTTTATTTAACTAAAATATAGCTACAAAAATTTTTTGAGGAATTTTTTTTAAATTTGAAAAATGTAGAGGAATTTGGGCTTTAAAAAGTGTCAACACTCGCTTCGTTTTTACTATGTCATTTACAATGGTTAGTTGATGTTAATCAAATGAAAAATATCTACCTTTGACAATGTTGAAAAATGTAAAACAACTGAATTATCGAACAGAAAATATAAATTAATTTTATTTAGGTGATATTTCAATTAATGAACTTATATGCCATCATAAACTTAGTGAAAATCAGCTTAAATTGACAACACTTATTACACATAAACTATTATTCAATTGGTTAAGATTTTTTAATATTATATTTAAGAAAGCTCCTTTTTGAATGTTACAAAAACGTCTGTAAGCCACAACATTTAACTTTTTAATTTTTTAATTTTAATTTTTAGAAGTCAATACAATAGTACAATAGTACTACAATAGTATCTGCATAATCAGAACTTTAAAGTCCTTCGTAAAGTCCTTCGTTTAGCGCATTTTTGCTGCCTGTAAGCCACACCTTTCAACTTCTTCACTGTTTTTAATTTTCATTTTTAGAAGTCCTGCATGCAATAATAGCTGCATCCTTGAAACTTTAAAACCTTCTGTCGGAAATTAAATAATGTATTACCTACTGTTTGCACAAGAAAACTTTCTTAAATTTTTTTTTTGCATTTTCTGAGTCCTTTGAAAGCCACACCATTAAACATTTTTAACAGATTATAATTTTTAAATGTACTTATTAAACCCCGTTATTTAGAATTAAATGTTTTAAGTTTTAAATATGATGAATGTTTGAATGAAGTTTTGAATGGAGGAATAATTAATAAATTATTGTGATTAATAAGTGATTGTGATAAAATGTTTAATATTATAACGCTAATTTTATATTTTCCCAAATTTTTTTCTTATTGTCTTCGGCGGAATTCTTATTGAATCGGCGGAATCAAATCCAATAACGAAATCAAATCTTTCTATATTGTTTGGTTTATTTTAATTTGATGCTTATAAAAGACTAGTAAATTTGAATATTAAGAAATAACTGGTCGAGCATTTTTTGATATTTACTGTTTGGTACTCAATTTCATCGTGATTGTGCGTAAATACAATGTTCAAATTAGTTGAATTAAAGTTTCTTAGTTTACAGATAACAGCATCAGAAAATCAATTTTTCGTTATTTTGTCATATGTGTTGTTTTTGTATGTTACTTAGCAGGATAGTAGTGTCTTTGAAATTTGACTGTGCTATTTTAGTAACACAGAATTTATTTTTTTTTATTTGCGTTTAAAATGCAACATTCACAGTAGCCCAACGAGTAGATTTGCAGACAATGAAGCCGCGAGTTCAATTCATTGTAAGGAAGCTGCGTATAAACGTCCACAGGAAAATGGTGATACATTTTTCCGAATCGTTCGTTTTGAATGTGGGTAGCATAAAGCGAAATCAATGTCCAGTTTTTATTTTGACCCTTAAATTACCACTCTCGATATATTTTAGCAGACAGCTGGCAATTTCCATTGACCTGTGTCGTGCGTTGTTTTCAGTTCATAGAAACATGTGACCAAGTCCCGTCGCGCAATTGTGTATACCAAAACTGTAAGTTCACAACTTTCATTTATAAATCGCGGGACCAACTGTCAGATTTGGAGTGGAAAGAGCTTGTTAGAAAGGAAAGAGGAAAGAGCTGTTATCTATTGTGACAACATGATATTTTTCCGGATGTTCTTTTACAAGTAAGGATAAGAGAGCAAGTTTTTGTTGGGTTTCTGTAGCACTTTTCACATGTTTCCCTTTTTCAAACTCAAGTTCACTAATTTGATTAAGCTTGTTGCCATATGCACCTTGAATGAATATGCACCTGGAATGACCGAACTCTTAATTGGGAAGGTGCCTCTATCCAACTGATTGATATCTTGGAAAGATACAATATCACTGCAATTCAAGAAATTCGATGGAAAGGACAGGGTTGCTCTCGGCAAACATAGTGTGATATCTACTACAGCAGATATCCGGAAAAGCACGAGTTTGGGTGGGGATTTGTAGTTCGCAAGAGATAACGGCAACACGTCCTGCGATTTACTCCTGTGAACGAACGACTTGCAATAATCCGCATCAAGGCTAAATTCTTTCATATAAGCCCAATATGCACGCATGATCCGACAGAGGACAAGGACGATGAGATCAAAGATGAGAACAAAGAAACTTTTTACGATCGGCTTGAAGACGCTTACGAGCGCTGTTCCCGTCACGACACAAAAATTGTGCTTGGTGACTTCAACGCTAAGGTGGGCAAGAAAAATATATTTGGTCCAACAGTCGGAAAGTTCAGCCTCCACGACAACACTTCCGATAACGGAATGAGGCTGAATGACTTCGCCGCAGCACGAAACATGATCGTAAGTAGCACTAAATTCATGCATCTCAATATTCATTAGGCCACCTGGTTGTCCCCTGGCCAAAAGGCGCGCAACCGAATTGATAAACTTTTGAATGACGGAAGGTACTCTTCCAGTGAATTAGATGCACGCATGATCAGTGGTGCTAACATAGACTCGGATCATTATCTTGTCGCAGCTAAGATCCGTACACGTATGTGCGCTGCAAAGAATGCGCGGAACCCTACACAGAGAAAGCTAGACGTCGACAAGCTGCAATCAAAACGGACAGCTGAAGCTTTAGCCACTCGACTCTCACTCCTGCTTAAAGAAAGCATTCCTCTGATACGATATATGCGCGCAGTGGACATGGATCTCCCACTCTATGCGTGCGGCTGCCGAAGAGGTTATTGGCTACCACTACCCCCGCTGAAACCAGTGGCATGACCAAGAGTGTCGCGACGCCACTGCAGAAAATAAGACGCCGCCAGCCACCCCGAATTCGGTTGTAACGCGTGCTGCTAAGGAGCGATACAGCGAGTGTAAGAAGATTGAGATGTATGACGACAGTAACAAGGCCCGAGAATTTTTCGAAAAGATAAGACGCCTGGCCGATGGCTTTAAAACCAGGGCCTCTTCCTGCAAGGATAAAAACGGGAATCTAGAGACAGATATCCACAGTACACTGACGTTATGGAGGGAACACTTCTCTAGTCTTCTGAATGGCGATGATGGCAACAATCCCGCCAATAGAGATGATATCCCGGAAGCCCCAATTATGGATGACAGCGTTGAAGTTTCGCTGCCCGTCTATAATGAAATCTTGACAGCAATAACACGGATTAGGAACAACAAAGCCGAGGGAGCCGATGGTCTACCAGCTGAGACGAACGGAGGCGAAGCTTTGTTTAAGTGCATTCATGAGCTTCTACGCAGAATATGGTCAGAAGAATGCATTCCAAACGATTGGAACCCCACTGTACTCTGCCCAATCCAGAACAAAGACGATCCCACTATTTGTGCCAATTTCCGTGGGATAAATCTCCTAAATATCGCATATAAGGTCCTGTCGAGCGTTTTATGTGAAAGACGGAAGCCCATCGTAAACCAACTGATTGGGCCTTATCAGTGTGGCTTCAGGCCTGGAAAATCTACCACCGACCAGATATTCACGCTACGACAAATCTTGGAAAAGACCCCGGAGAAACAAATCGACACCCATTATATTTTTGTCGATTACAAAGCCGCTTTCGACAGCCCAATAAGTAATCACCTTTACTCCACCATGTCTGAATTTGGTATACTTGCAAAATTAATCCGTGTATGCAGGATGACACTGAGCCACACTAGCAGCGCAGTTAAATCGGGAAGGACCTCTCCCCCCCCCCCCCCCCCCATTTGTTACCAAACGAGGTTTTAGACAAGGTTCCTTATCGTGCGTCTTTTTTAACCTAATTATGGATATCATTTGAGCTGCTGATCTGAGACAAAGCGGCACAATATTCTATAAGAATGTTATGCTGCTAGCGTATGCTGATGATATTGATATTATTGGCCATAACACACGCGAAGTCAGTGTATCATTCTCCAAATTAGAAAAAGAGTCGAGTCGCATGAGTCTTGCAGTAAACGCAGATAAGACGAAATATCTGGTATCTACAAACAAACAGTCCCAGATTGGCACCCACGTCACTGTTGACAACACCTCTTTCGAGGTTGTGAAGGACTTCGTTTACCTCGGATCCAGCATTAACTCCACCAACGATATCAGTATTGAAATAAAATGAAGGATAACTCTTGCCAACAGGTGATACTTTGGGCTCAGTAGGCAATTGAGAAGCAGAGCCCTCTCTCGATGAACAAAAGTCACGCTCTATAAGTCACTAATCATGCCCGTCCTGTTATATGCAGCACCAATCTGGACGTTAAGCAGCTCTGATGAAGATTTTGGGAGCGTTCGAGAGAAAGATCCTTCGTAAAATCTACGGACCCATCTGCGTCGATGGCGAGTACCGAATACGATAGAACGATGAGCTGTATGAGCTATACGCCGACATTGACATAGTAAAGTAAATTAAAAAAAAAATAAATAAATAAAATCCCAAATTTCTTTGTCGTTTCTGGTAAGTTTTTTTTTCAGTTAAAGACGTTACATTGTCGTTTCTGTGTTGCAGGATGTGACTGGATTTGGCTTGAAATCGGCAGCTTGGAATTAATAATGGATTCGTTCGAAAAAAATTTAATTAGATAAGTAAAAGTTTAGATCATCGAATGACATTCGTTAGGTTAAAGCGTTAGCCTTACCTAACGCTTCAATACTTTTTAATGTAACTTGCCTTCTTTCATCATATCAATCTGTGGGCAAATCAAAGCTATTTCCGTATATTATATCACCGTTAAGAATGTCCACATATGAGCTGCTCAGAGCACAAGTGGCGTAAGTCCACTTTTGGTAGTTTTGAGAAAATGGAATATTTAGAAAAATTCTTATTAGAAATTCTATGTATAAAGAACTCAGTTTTGCTTACAAGCTATGTCAAGAGATTAAAAAGAGCTATTCATATTATAAAAAATTAGCTTAATAATACAAAAAAATAATGAACAATATTGCATACTAAATTGAATATATTTTTCAAATTTCTTATTTCCGCTTTAGAAATCTAATGTGAGATATTTTAAGAATGTTTTGATGAGGAATGATAGCATTTAGCGCCAGAAGTCGAACAAAACTTTCCCGTAGTGATTATCTTCATTATTAAAGGAGATATGAAATGAATAGACTTACGCCACTTGTCTTCTGAACTTTTTTGAAATTTTTCATTTCCGCTGTAGAAATATAATTCGAGATATTTTTAAGAATGTCTTGATGAGGAATGATAGCATTTAGTTCCAGAAGTCGAACAAAACTTCCTACTAATGATTATCTTCATTGTTAAGGGAGATATAAATTGAATGGACTTACGCCAATTGTCCTCTGAACTTTTTTTAAATTTTTCATTTCCGCTGTAGAAATATAATTCGAGATATTTTTAAGAATGTTTTGATGAGGAATGATAGCATTTAGTTCCAGAAGTCCAACAAAAGTTTCCTCTAGTGATTATCATTATTATTAAGGGAGATTTAAAATGAATGGACTAACACCACTTGTCCTCTGAAAAAATTATATAATTTGTCCGAATAATAACTAAGTATTTCATTTTATTCAGAGATTACATAAGCTAGGAGTTTCTAACCCGGAGCCATAAATAGGTTACGTATCCCTTTTCACTTCTATGTACTTAACTCAATTTCATCCAATTACATCCAGTGTCGACGAAGTCCTGGTCATCCACACTATTAACGCTGAAACCGTAACATAGATGCATTATTATAAAAAAATTACAATTTCTTATACCATAGGATCACTAATAAATTTTTCAATTTATTTTTTTAAAATTTTTTTAGCATCTTCCTATTTTTTTTTAATAACAACAGGAACGAAACGGTTTTTGGTTTAACGAAAAAACAGAATCAAAATATTTTTTCTTCCGCACGTACAATTCGCACGTACAGTTTGTCACTTTGTTTTGTATGGAGTCTTTTGAAAAAAAAAATGGTTTTTTGCTTCTCCAGAAATTTTTAAAATTTTGAGTTGTGCCTCTTTTGCAGATAGGAAGCAAATTGAGGGAAAAATTAAGTTTGCGACAAGTTTTATGACGTTTGCTTTCGAAATGCTTTTCTCCTTCTAATTAAGGTTCATTTTTAAAACGAGCAAGGAAAGGAAAGGTACCACGCCTACCTCCCATATAACGTCACGTATTTAAAATTGGATTAAAAAAATACTCATATGAAATCGTCAAGTCATCAAATTGTATCAGTTTTCAAAAATTTAACTTAAAAGATTATTGACTTGAAAAAATCGGAATAGTAAAAAGGAATAGTTTTCACTTTTGCAAAGTGTTATCATCAAAATAATTCAAGTGTCATTAATACCGCCCAAACAGAACTAATACAATTTTGTACATATGTAAGCTTTAGTCTTTATTTTAATTTTTTTTTCGAGGATGACAAAATAGGATTATTATTATCATCAAAATAGTCACATTTTTATTAATTCAGAGGGGTGTAGGGCTATTGAAATTTCAGCCTAGCCTAATTAATTTTTCCTTGCTAGTTTTTTACAAATTTAGATTAAAAATTGTGCGTGTCTATAAAAAATAAAGTTCTCTAAAACTAGTAAAGAATGGAGCTTCGTCAGGGTACCGAAGCTAAAATACGCCCGCGGACGAATTGAAGTATATTCGAAGTCTTTAGCCACGACAAACACGATGACATTCAGTTTTATTTACTAGCGAAAGTTTTTCTATTTTGATGACACCACTTTGTATGGGAGGTAGGAGTGGTTTTCATCCGATTTTGCCAAATATCATAGTGTAGAATTATATTATATTTTAAAGCTTTATGTGCAAAATTTCGTTACATTTCTTTAATTTTTGTGGATTTTTAAGAGATTTTACGGTTAAAATAAAGTCAATTTGTATGAGAGGTAGGTGTGGTTTTCATCCGATTTGGTTCATTTTCCGACTTGATCTTTATTTTTTTAAAAAAAAAGCTTATATTTTAAATTTCATCGCGGTAGCTTTAAAATTACGGCTGTAATCGTGATCACAGACAGATAGACAGACGGAAATCGACTCAGGTGGTGATGTTGATCAAAAATATATATATATATGACATATCATGTTACTCTATGTGAATTTCTGAGACAGGAAATTCACACAAGTAAAAATCCAAAGTCAGCAGTCTCTAGCGCTGCATTAGCAATGCAATGCAGTAACTAAAATAACAACAAAAACAGAATTGTAGTTTTAAGTAAAGCTTTTTGTAGCACACAAAAAGTTTTCATATTATGATAACTGAAAGAAAAGAGAACACTCAGAATAAAATTAACACCTGAACAACGAAGTTCAACTTGGTATTTTTATTTTTCAATATTTTATTGGCGCAGTCGGTAGGATCTGCGAAAAAGATCCTTAAGAACCTAAATATTTAGTGTTACCAAAAACTTAATTATCAGTGGTAGTGAACACATTTCATTTAATTAAAGAAAATTCATTAAAAATTAAAAACAATACCTGCGTTTAAGTGCGATCTGCATCAATTAAAAATAAGTTACAAAAAAAAAACGAATCATAAGATATTTAAAGTTAAGACAACATCAATCAAATCAAAGATAAATAAATAAATAAATGTCAGTAGAAGACAACAGTGAAGATAATTGTTTAATTAAGCAGCTCTCATCACTTCAATTGACAAACAAAATAGCAAAGGTCAGCAAAACTGATCCTTTGCTCTGCGTACATGCCCTATGAAGAGGCGAACCCACCAGTGCAAACAGTCCGCGAGTTAGCAGAACATGCCAACACAAGCAGGGCATTCCTGGTCATCGGTTGTGATGCTAACGCCCATCACTCGCAATGGGGCAGTAAAGACATCAACAAAAGGGGTGAGTCTATTTTTGAATTTATCCTTACCACAGACCTTATTCTATGCAATAGGGGCAATAGGCCAACATTTCAGAATAGAGTCAGGGAAGAGGTAATCGATCTTACTTTAGCTAGTAACTCCGAACAGATTATAGTCGATAACTGGGAGGTGTCACAGAAGGAGTCGTTTTCCGACCACTTTACGATTCTCTTTACTATTGACTACGATCCCCAATTAAAGAAACATTTTAGGAACCCATTAAAAACTAACTGGGAAAGGTATTCAGTCTGGATAAGCAGAAATATTGCAGACCCTGACACAGAATACCTCCCAACCGATGTATCTATTGATAATGCAGTCGAGTTTATAACGGGAAAAATGAACCAGGCTTTCAAGAAGTTCTGCCCAAAGTCTCGAAGTCGCAAACCTGCAAATGCGAGTTGGTGGACCAGCGACCTCAAAAAGAGGCGATCAGAGGTTAGAAAACTTCACCGGAAGGTCATCTTAAGCAAACTAGAGCAGGACTGGACAATCTACAGATCCACGCTAAATGCTTACACTAGGGATGTAAGAATAGCTAAGCGAACATCTTGGACAAAATTTTGCGAGTCCATTGAGGATACCAGTGAAGCCGCCAGACTTCGAAAGACGCTATCCAAAGACCCAACGGTCCCGGGATACCTTAAGAGGTCCGACGGATCCTGGACAGAATCCAGCCAAGAAACGCTTTTGCTACTCATGGAAACTCACTTTCCAGGTTGTACAGAACCGTATCAAAACGATGCTAACAACAACTTGAAAATAACAATGCCAGAACCTTTACAAAAACTCCCCAACATTATTACAAGGTCAACTGTAGAATGGTCGATCGGATCCTTCAAGCCCTACAAATCTGCGGGGCCAGATGGTATCCTACCGGCCATGATGCAACATGCCCTTCCTAGCATCATGCCCTGGCTTATAGCAATCTTCACCGGCTGCCTCAAGACAGGATATGTTCCAAAAATTTGGAGAGATGTGCGAGTTGTATTCATTCCTAAAGCTGGGAAACCGATACACTCAGCACCAAAGGATTATAGGCCTATTAGTCTCTCATCATTCTTGATGAAAACGCTAGAGAGAATAATAGATCTTCACATAAGAGAATCTGTGAACGATAATAATCTCTGTAGTGTACAACATGCCTATCTTAAGGGTAAATCGGTAGAAACGGCACTGCATGAGGTGGTTTTGGTCATAGAAGGAACCCTTCATCACAAAGAATATACTTTAGCAACGTTTTTAGATATCGAAGGCGCATTTAACAATGTAAATACAGATTCTATAAGAAATGCTTTAGTAGACAAAGGAGTTAACAGTAAAATAACCCAGTGGATTTATAAAATGCTCAATAGCAGACGTATAAGTTCACAAATGGGAATGAGCGTTGTGAGGAAAGAAGCCACAAGAGGCACACCGCAAGGAGGAGTCATATCCCCCCTTCTCTGGCTAATTGTGGTTGACAAAATTCTCACTACACTCACAACTGGAGGAACAAAAGTGGTAGCCTATGCCGATGACGTTGCCATCCTAATATGCGGGAAATACCTGCAAACAATTAGCGAACTAATGTCTGCGGCATTGAATAAACTATCGCGGTGGGCAGAATCGAATGGACTTGGTGTTAACCCAGTAAAGACCGAACTCGTTCTGTTCACAAGAAAAAGAAAAATAGAAAGTTTCACATTACCGAAACTTAACGGAGTAACTCCGAAGCTTTCCACGGAAGCCAAATACCTTGGAATTATCCTTGATAACAAGCTGAGCTGGAAACGCAACACAGAGGAAAGAAGGAAAAAAGCACTGTGCGCTTTGTACGCTTGTCAGAGGACATTTGGCAGGAAATGGGGACTGCAACAGCACATAATCCACTGGATGTATACAGCGATCGTGAGACCCATTCTTGCCTACGGTGCTCTCGTATGGTGGACGATAACGCATAAAAAAAGCTACCTTAGCTTCCTAACAGGAGTTCAAAGGTTAGCGTGCATAGGAATAACAGGAGCCATGAGATCTACGCCACAGGCGGGTCTAGATATGATGCTAAATCTTCTTTCCGTAGAAGAATTCCTTAAATGTTCGGCAACCAAGAGCGCGATTCGCCTCAACGAATCACGAGCCTGGAAAAGCAGCACATTCGGACACGCATCTATTCTAAATATCTTTGGAACCGAGGAATCAAAAAGAGCAACCGACTATATCATACCCAGTGTAAGATTCGGTACAGAATACACCACATCCATTCCCAGCAGACAAGAATGGGAAGAAACGGCTGTAGAATCCTACGGTAATCTCCATTTATATACTGATGGTTCCAAAATGGAAAACGGAACTGGATCGGGTGTATACTGTGAAACGCTACAAATCAAAGAGTGTTACAAACTCCCGGATTACTGTAGCGTTTTTCAGGCAGAAATATATGCTATTGAAAAAGCTGCACGGACCATTTACAGGAAAAATCTTGCCCCCACAAGGGTAGTAATTTTTGTGGATAGCCAAGCGGCCATCAAAGCACTGAACAGTAAAACGACGAAGGCTCGAACGGTGCAAAACTGTAAACTTGCACTGAACAGTATCTGCAATACCCACAACGTCACTCTCTGCTGGGTTCCCGGACATAGCAATATTGAAGGGAACGACGCAGCAGATGAACTGGCAAGGCGTGGAGTAACCGCAAGTACAAACAGAGCTGACACAGATGTGCACATTCCAATAGGCGTCGTCAAAAGGAGTATAGAACTAAAAGCCAGAGATATTGCTAACACAAACTGGGCTTCCAGAGGTGACTGCAACATATCTCGAAGGCTTTGGCCTGAGCTAAATGAGAAAAGAATTAGAAGTCTTCTGCTTTTGGTCAAACGGGAAATCCGGATCCTTGTTTGAGTTCTAACGGGTCATTGCCCCATTGGGGTAATGGCCAATAGAATAGGTATAACAGCGCCAGACTTTTGTCGGAGCTGCAAAGACCCGGAGGAAATAGAAACAATAACTCACCTACTATGCGAATGTACAAGTCTACAGAATCGTCGACTCCGACACATGGGGAACAGATTTTTCAAAGACTTGGAAGAGTTGGTGAACACACCACTGCTAGACATCTGGAGGTTCATAAAAAGCACAGGATGGTTTGAGGAACTATAAAAAGGGATTCGTAATGGACCTATAGGCCCCCGCGGAAGCGCCGGTAACGGTGCACGACCCTTCATACCTAACCTAACCTAAGACCGTCAAACTTGTTAAACGTATAATATTACATTTCAAAAATGTATACATATATGTCAAAATGAAAATGTTAAAAAAATGTTTAATATAAAAAATTAGATTCCATAAATAGAACTTGCTTTTTCTATACTACTACTTTAAACTATACTATTAGTACTACTATAAAAATTAAAAATTTAATTTTCTTTCTTTCATTTGAAATAAGAATTTAAACATTTTTAATATAAGAAAACTGTCTATTTCAAAATATTTTAATTGTAATAGAAATAAAAAATTGTAATAAAAAAAAAAACTGTCGAAAATATAAACTCACAGTTGAAAGAAATGATTTGTCAAAATATAAAATTTTGTTTCCAATATAAATAGAAATTAAAAAATTTCAACATAACAAATTACGCATAAGTAAATAAACTCACTGTGAAACAAAATATTAATTGTCAAAATATTAAATTTAATTTTTCCATTTGAATAGGAAATTCTTTCATTTAAAAAAAATAAAATTTACAAACAAAAATTCTATCTTATTCTTATCTTTTGCAAGGTTTCAGAACGGAACTGTTGACATGTATATTTTAGTGGCATCAAAGTAAGTACAGTAAGTAAACAATAAAAGGTAGTTGGTCTAGCTGCATATGTCCCTGGTTGGCAACTAGACCAATTGAATTTATGATATGCTATATTTATGATATATTTTAAAGATAAAGGTAAAATTTGCAAACATTTTGTGAAGAAGAAAAATGTTTGTATTATTTTCAGCAGATAAAATTTTATAGATCAGAAATTGCTTCGAAATCGAAAGGAACAATTTTTGAAGATGGGAAAAATTTGCATCATTTCTTTAGCAGCTAAAAATTTAAAATCCAAAAATTATTTCTTTAATTAAAGATACCAAATTTTTAAAAAAAAAATCGGTGAAAAAATTATTGAACAAAAAATTGCTCATTTCTTTAGAGGGTACAAATTGAAAGATGAAAAAATTAATGAATAAATTTAGTAAAGAAATTAAAAATTTATTCAGCTAAAAGATGGTAAAATTTGCTAAAATTTTGTCCTTGGGTGCATTTAAATCAAATCAGAAATGAAGAAGTTACAGCGATTTTCCTATAAGTTTATGCTTCACATAATTGCCAAAAATATCATTTCTGACTATCCACGAAATCCACCCCAACAAATAGTAAAACAGCAGCAAAAACAAAAACCAGCAAAAAAAAAGTAAACAAGGAAATCAGCCGTCGGCTTAGAATTCCAAACAAAAGTATATAAAAAAAGGCTTCTCTTTTACAAAAAAAATTCTCAACAATCCAAAAACTAAAATTTTTAAAAATGCAAGCAAAATATCCACTAAGAACAGTTTTGAGGTATTTTGTGCAAAAAATTAAAAAAAACGAAAATCGGATATAATAGTTACAGCTGTTGCAACTTGACTTTTTTTCCAAAAATCCTTAAACTGCCGTTTTCTGGCATATACTTTTTTTATTTTTATTTTTTTTTTTATTTTATTTTTATTATAGTATAGTTTGAACATAGAAAATAGAACAAAGAAATAGGAAATAAATAAATAAACTTAGTTAAAAAAAAATAAAAAACTTAAAAATTTTGTCATTTTAAAGATGGTAAAATTTGCCAACATTTTGTCCTTGGGTGCAAAATCGGATGCAAAATTGGAATCTATTTAGAAATAAAGAAGTTACAGCGATTTTTCTATAACTTTAAAATAGACAAAATCGTAAAAATATCATTTTTGACGATCGACAAAATCCACCTAAGCAAATAGCAAAAAGCTGCAAAAAAAAAACCAAGCCAATGGCAAAAACAAAGACCAGCAAAAAAAAAAAGTAAACAAACAAAAAAGTAAACAAGTAATCCAGCCGTCTGCTTGGAATTCCTAGGAAAAGTATATGTAAAAAGGCTTCTCGCCAACATTGTTGACAGATACACAGAGAGAGAGAGATGTTGTGCTCTATCAACCATTTGCAGTCAACGCTAGCAACATCAATTCGCTGCTTTGCAGTTACTTGTCCGTCCCAATTCGCCATGTCACCGAGCTTCTGCAAATTCGAGATTGAGTGAGTGATGCACTGTCTGGGTATATACTAGTCTGTGATACAAGTTGATATAAGAAAACATAACAACACATAACGAGAGTGCTTAGATGGTTCTTTGCAGAGCTTTAATGTCAACATAATCCGAGCCCTAGTAATAAGTCCATTACTAAATATGCAAATTTAAGAACAGAAGAACGCTCTTTTTAGGAAAAATATGAACATTTCAAAATTGCGATTTACAGAAGCCGTCAAACATTCAAATGCGTTCATCTCCAAACTTGCTTTATGTGGGTTAGCACCAGTGTTGTGACATATTAATTTGGAAAGTAATATGTTACTTATTACATGTTACTGACTCTTTAAAGTAATAATATTATTTAACTTATTACTTGAAAATTGGAGTAATTAGTTACTAATTACTATATTTCTTTTTTGCTAAGAATTAAAAGAAATTAAAGACAAAGTACAAAAACTCAAAATTTCACGTTATTTTTAACCGACTTCAAAAAGGAGGAGGTTCTCATATATATATACAATTACATATAGCTATATTAAACTATTTATTAAATATTTCATAAGCTCATGTATTTTTTTTTATACATTTTCACATTTTTAAAAAGAGACTAACGGCTTAATTTTGTGTCACGAAAAACCATACCAAAGATAGACAAGACACGAGAAGCAATATTATTTTCCATAGAAAAATGTATTGCTTCTTTGTCTTGCTCATCGTTAGTGTACTTTTTCGTGATACGAAATGAAGAGGTTAATTTAATAAAAGATATATTATTATATCTTAAAAGTAGCAGGTTTTCAAACAAGCCATCACTCAATTTATTTTTTCGGTAATGAACAACGTGAAACGAAGTTAAGAATATGTAATTTGAATTAATCGTAAATTATGAAATGCACATTAAATCAGCTACGCAAGTTCATTTATTTGTTTTTTTACATACGATGCAAAAGTGATAAATAAACTAAACCATACAGCCAAAAAAGAAACCAAACGAAACAGAATAGATTTGAACAGCATAAGGTTATCATGAGATACAAAAGATAAATTTGAAGATTCTATTGATTAAAAATTATAACAAAGTAATGTCATAAGTAACTAGCAAAAAGTAATGATATTACTGGATGCTATTACTTACGCTGTCAGCAATAAGTTATATTACCGAATTAGAGAAAAAGTAATATATATTAGTAATAAATTATATTACTAATATATTACATCACAACACTGGTTAGCACCAAAACAATGAATTTATATTTACTAGTATCGCCTGTGGCCGAAATTAGGTCATATCAAAATCGGTTTTTTTTTTGTGTTTTTGCTGAACGCACCAACCCATAGTCTGAACAAAATAAACAATTATAAATGTCTTCGCATGTGTTATATGAAGCAAGCAGCAGTTAAACAATTTTTGACGCTGACGCGGGGAAAATTTATTTTGCTGAGAGAGAAATTAAGAGAAAGCACCAACAACAATAATAATACACAGCTCTTTTGAAGTGTCTGCGACTCTCTCGCATTCTACTCTTGCTCGTGTATGCTACAGCAACGAAGTTTATTAGAGCTGTGCCGCTATGTATTTTGTTGTTGCTTTCTCATTGTCCCATTGGGAAAAAAGGATTTTTACATTTGCTTAGTTTTACCTATCTTAAGGAGAATATATTCAAATAACAGTGAGAGTCAAAAATTAGTATACAGAGGATAACTACAAATTCATTTGGATGTTGTTCATATATTTTACGTTATAAAAAAAAAATGTAAATGTATAAATGAAGGTCATAACATAGTGTTTAATTATTCATAAAACTTAAATAAGAATTCAAATTTGTTTTGAAGAAATGCCACAGCAATGAGAAAATCGCCTGAAAAGTGCAGTCAAAAGTTAGTATACATTCATTTAAACTTCATTTCTTTTTACCTAGACGTGAATATAAGGCAAGTTTTAGTACTTTGTGGGTCCACCTCGAGCCTTAATAACTGCTTCCACTCTTCTTGGCATTGAATTAACCAGATTCTGTTTCACTGCTGGTGAAATCATAGCCCATTCTTCTGCTAATGCCGTTTTAAGATCTTGCTTACAGGATATGGTCCTTTTTCGTATATTTCTGTCTAAAACTTCCCATAAGTGTTCGATTGGGTTAAGATCTGGAGATTGCGGTGGTGAATTAAGCTGTTTAGGGACATTATACAAGAGCCATTCCTTTACTATTAGGGCTGTATGCTTTGGGTCGTTATCCTGTTGGAAGACCCAAGGCGTTGTAAGACCCAGCTTTTGCACACTGTCTTTTAAATTTGTTTTTAAAATTTACAGGTAGTCTCGGCTATTCATTGTGGACTCAATAAATACCAGATTTCCGGTCCCAGCAGCCGACATGCAACCCCAAACCATCACTGAGCCGCCACCGTGCTTAACGGTTGGAATGAGGTTTTGCGAAAGAAGCTCACTGTTAGCTGATCTCCAGATCTTACCTTTTCGTTTAGCTCCAAAAATCTCAAATTTACTTTCATCGCTAAAAATTACGTTGTTCAAAAACGACTGCACGGTAGTTTTATGGGAGTTTGCGAAATTGAGGCGTTTAAGGTGGTTTGCAGCCGAAATGCATGGTTTTTTCCTGGGTATTCTTCCGTGCAATCCGCTAGCATTTAGGACTCTACGAATAGTTGAGGCACTTACTTCATTACCACGTTCGGTGGCGAGGTTTTGAGCGATTTGTACCGCACTGGACCTTGGTTTTTTCTTCACTTCTCTTACAACTCTTCGAACTTCGCCTTCTGTCAATGCGCTAGGACGTCCGCTTCGCAAGGAATTTTTTATATTTCCACGAATTTTATATCTTTCGATTACTTTTTGAACTGTTGCACGACTTTTTTTTACAATTGAAGCAATTTCTCCAAGAGATTTGCCTTCTTCACGGTGCTGCACGATTATTTTTCGCATTTCTTCCGGGAGGTCTCTTCCACGCGCCATTGTAAGTCAAACTGTGTTAAAACTTAAACAAACTTGACAAATGAGTATGCAACTCTCGTCGCAAAAGAAAAAATTTGCAGACCTAACGGTATTTCACAAAATGGGTTGCTGTGTAGTAAATTGTATACTAACTTTTGACTGCACTTTTCAGGTGATTATTTCATTGCTGCGGCATATCTTAAGGATAAATTTAAATTGTTATTTTAATTTTATGAATAATGAAACCCTAAGTTATGACCTTAATTTATGCATTTAACATTTTTATGTACTACTTTAATTATATGAACAATATCCAAATGAATTTGTAGTTATCTACTGTATACTAATTTTTGACTCACTGTAAGTAAATATGTTGAAGTTAACACAGGTAAAAAACTTTAAAAAAAAAAAACAACCGACTACAAAATCACTACAAAGTAAAAAATAATTTTAAAAATACTTTTCCTTTTAATTTCTTGGTCATATCTGATAATTTATTTAAACATATTATATATGAAATCTTATTATTTGAATTTTTTCTTATTTGTTTTATTATCACATAAGTTTTAATTTCTTTACGATTACAAAAGCTTTAAGGTCGGCGCTAATATAATCAGACTTTTAATCAGAAGCGCCAACTTCAAAGCATTTGTATTCATCAAGAAATTAATATATTTATGATAATAAAACAAATAAGAAAAAAATTCAAATAATAAGATTTCATATATAATAATATGTTTAAATAAATTATCAAATAGGGTCCAGAAATTAAAAGTAAAAGTAGTTTTAAAATTATTTTTTACTTTGTAGTGATTTTGTAGTCGGTTGTTTTTTTTTAAAGTTTTTATTTCTTCCTTTTTAGAGAATATGATAAATTTTCGAAAAAGTGTATAAACAACATAAATACAATTGTTCTGAAAAAATTTGTTCTATTGAATTCTGAAAGTTTGTTGGTTATTTCAAATATCTGTCTCTTTGAAATAAGAGATCTAATCTTTAAATTAGATGTCACGTGTTTTGAAATAATTATACCCATTCTTGTAACGAGTTTTATTACCCTAGTATCAATATTATTCGGGGTATAGTGTTTTTCTAATATTGCCACGCCCCTCTGTTAAATAAGCGCCCACTTTCATGAGCGTTATTTCCAATAATTGTGCATACTCCTGTACTTTATTTCAGTACCCCAGCGTCAATATTAACTGAGATAGTGTTTATCTTGTATTGCCATGCCCATTTATCGAATAACGCCTACTTTATTGACCGTCATTTTTAGTAATTCTGCCTACCCCTGTACTACAATAAATTTCAGTGCCCTAGTGTCAATATTATTCGAGATACACTGTTTTTATAATATTGCCACGCCCAGTAGTCTAATGCCGCCCACTTTCTCGACCGTTATTTGTACTAATAATGCCTACCTCTATACCAAATATTGCAGTACCATAGTATCAATATTATTCGAGATATACTCTTTATCTAATATTGCCACGCCCATTTGTCAAATAAAGCCCATTTTCTTGACGGTAATTTGTAATAATTGTGCTTACCCCTGCACTAAATTTCAGTAGCCTAGTGTCTATATTATTCGAGATAAAGTGTTTTTATAATATTGCCACGCCCATTTGTCGAATAGCGCTCACTTTATTGCAGTACCATAGTATCAATATTATGCGAGATATACTCTTCTTCTAATATTGACAGGCCCATTTGTCAAATAACGCCCATTTTCTTGGCCGTAATTTGTATTAACTGTGTCTACCCCTACACTAAATTGCAGTACACTAGTGTCAATATTATTCGAGATAAGAGTGTTTTTATAATATTGCCCCTCCCATTTGTCGAATAACGCCCACTTTTTTGACCATAATTAGTATTAATAATGCCAACCCCTATACTAAATTGCAGTACTCTAGTCTCAAAATTATTCAAGATACACTGTTTTTCTAATATTGCCACGCCCATTTGTCGAATAACGCCCATTTTCTTGCCGGTAATTTGTAATAATTGTGCCTACCCCTACACTTAATTGCAGTACTATAGTGTTAATATTATTCGAGATACAGTAGTATCTAGTGTTGCGAGATCTAGTATTGCCACGCCCAGTTATCGAATAACGCCCACTTTTTTACGGGCACCTCCATGCTTATGATATCTATCTGTTCCTCAAAAATTATGGCAATCAGGCATATGGTTTAGGAGTTATCGATGTACATACATTTAAAAAAAAATAGAAACAGAGAAACCGACGAACTTGAGAACTTCTTCCTTTTTGAAGTCGGTTAAAAAGGGATCACAAACTTTTTTGTATGCGTTGGTTGGTAAGAGTGGTGATACTGCTACAGGCAGTATCCAATTAGCTCCGTTTTGGCACCACAACCTCTTATCCCGTGCGTTGGCGTGTGTGTGACGTAGGAAGGTTAAGGTGTATCCGTTATAGTTATCCAGTTCTCTTTGAAAGTTCCTCTAGATTGGCGAAGAAGTGTTTCCCCAGTGTGCTTAATCTACATCTTGCCAATGCTGGGTAAGCACATAGAAAATGGGGTAATGTTTCCCTTTCGTTAGGGTTCATTTGCGTACTAATATATAGATTTCTATCATAGATGGGCATAATTCATTAAATTATATATTAGCACAAATCGAGTTTTCATTACCATTAATATGTAGGTAATGAGAAAAATTTATTGGTAACGAAAAATTTTAATGGCAATGGAAAAAATTCGCATTACCACTAAATTTTTAATGAAAAAATGTATATTACCATTCAAATATTTCATTATGACTAAATTTTAATGATGTACCACCAAATTTCTTCCATTACCATTAAAATTTTTCAAAACCACTAAAATTTAGTAACATTTTCTTCCATTACCATTACATACTTCAACTCAAAAGTAGATTAAAAACAGTTGTGTTATTAGATCTGTGTATATGCATGGTTAGTTGTTACTTCTGTGTTGTCCCTGAAAAATCTTTAGTTTGATATCTCAAATCAAATCACACAAATCATTCAATATCTTTGAAATGTATGTTATATACTAGTCATCTGCACGAATACATCCGAACGCCTCTTCAAAACATTTGCTTGAAACACGTATACATTAAGGCGCCTCAAAAAAAAAAGTGGTCCGGGTCACCTCCTGAAAACAAACTTTGGTTTATTTTATGATGATTCCCAAAATATTGCGACTCTAGCTTTAGCCGTTCGTGAGCTGGAATGGTTTGAAATAACCTCTAAAAATCGCGTTTTTGATTAATACTATTTATACCACACTACCTTCGGTCAAAAAAATTGTCACAAATAGTGTAAATCGATGAAATACATAGTTTTGTTTTTTTATTTTGTTTTAAATCTGCCCACACACTTAGTTATTGAGTTATTTGCAGTGATTTTTTCAATTTTTTTTAATGCAGTTTTTATAAAAATTTATATAACTTCCCCATTTATAGCCTGATTTACCATTCCGTGGTATCATTGGAAAGGTACTGAATGCTGCTTTTCATTTCTGTCGTTAATTAACCCTTATAAGCACTTTTATAAAAATGCATTTTATTTTATTTTTATTTTTTTGTGATGGCCTTTGCCTCAATTCCTGAATTTGTTCAAATATAAGAGAAATAAAATTAAATCATGTAGATAAAGAATGCATTTTTTAAATGGACTTTGGAATAAAGTATAGGAAAATACTTTATTGTACTTAGACAAAACAGCTAAGAGTAAATTTTACCACAGTTCTTATAAGTAGTCACTCATGACTTTTACATGACTTTTAGGTTTGACAATGAGTTATATTATATTATATAAATGTGAGTTTTTGAATTGTGATCGCTTAATTGTTCAAGTTATTCATAAAAAAAATGCTTTTCGCTTCTCACGAGTTAAATAAAAATCAATTGCCAACAAAAAGTGATGTAATAAAACATTTATTATTTTTGCTCGAAAAAAATAATAATCGGTCTTACGGGCTATCTAATTATCATCAAAACATGCTAAATGATTTAAGCAAAATTTGGAAAAGAGCAGAAATTCCGGTTATATCGAAGACATAACTGCCATGCATCCAGTTCTATACTCAACAATACTTATTAGAACTACACGACTCCAATGAAATTGTAAAAATTCCTGGTAATGAAAAGTTTTTAAAATAATTGTTATGCTTTTCTTAACAAACAATTTTCAGAATTTCCATGTCATTCACAAAATACGGAACGTTTTGTACATGTGGTAAGCCAATCCTGCGTTTCGGTAATTGATAAGAACAGACCTGCACATATTGCAAACAAGATTCAATCGCGCAAGCGTTACTGTAAAATTGAATCACGAAAAGATTTGGAATAAAAAAAAAATTATTTCTTTGATAAAACTCTAAATTGTTTTTTTTTTATCTTTTAATTAGCGACTTAATAAATAACCACAAATTTTTTATCATGTTGATAAAAAATGCATTTTTATAAAAGTGCTTATAAGGGTTAATTAACGACAGAAATGAAAAGCAGCATTCAGTGCCTTTCCAATGATACCACGCAATGGTAAATCAGGCTATAAATGGGGAAGTTATATATATTTTTATAAAAACTGCATTTAAAAAAATTGAAAAAATCACTGCAAATAACTCAATCACTAAGGGTGTGGGCAGATTTAAAACAAAATAAAAAAACAAAACTATGTAATTCATCGATTTACACTATTTGTGACAATTTTTTTGACCGAAGGTAGTGTGGTATAAATAGTATTAATCAAAAACGCGATTTTTAGAGGTTATTTCAAACCATTCCAGCTCACGAACGGCTAAAGCTAGAGTTGCAATATTTTGGGAATCATCATAAAATAAACCAAAGTTTGTTTTCAGGAGGTGACCCGGACAACTTTTTTTTCCTCCATACAAGTTGAGGCGCCTTAGTATACATACACTATATCATTGTCAACAACCAACTACGAGTGAGTGTACTACAAAACAAAAGTAAAATATTCAAGTACTGTACTCAAAACCGAAATGTTTTCAATATGAAATTTTCTCGCGTACTTGTGCTCGTATACCAAGTACATGCATATAAGTTAGATTAAATAAAAGAATGTGAAAACAATTCATACAAACCTTAAAAAGAATAAAATTGAATTTTTTAAACTTCAATACTTTTAAAAGAAAGTGAATAAAATAAACTAAAAATAAAGTTGACCTTTTTAGACATGATTTTTTAACTTGATCTTCATATCTATTTCGAGCTGTACAGAAAAATCTACTTGGTGTACTTGCTATGTTTTGAAAAGACAAAGCAGTCCGCATAAAAAATAGCTATGCAACCAACCCAAAGTTGTGTACACACTCTGTTAAGATCCAACCGGATGTTGTACACTACTCGCTTCAGCCTGTGTTAGATTTGAAAGTACTGTACACAAGTTTTAAAGATACTATAAAATATGGTACAGTACGAAAGTGTGCACTTTGCTGTAGGCAAAACAAATGAATTCATTCTATCTGCATGAATCTAACATAATAACAATAAAATGCATATCTACAAATTTACTTATATTGTCTTTCTTTCTCTCTCATTCTTTTGACTTGTTGATTTAATATAACACTAAGAATAAAAACTAGTGTCTTTGGATGTCTCGATTTAAATTCTCTACAATACAAATTAAAAGTATTCACAGAGAAGTGGCAACCCTGTTCCATTCGTTGAGCCGTTTTTATAACATCGTACCGAGATGATGGATAAAAGTACCCAGTTGAAAATGCATTGTTATTTTATAGACATAGAACCAAAACATTAAAAAATCTTTAGTGTTTTTCCGCAACGTTGCCCATACATTTTTTATGTTCTTCCATTTTTAAACAGAACATATCGATTTTTATAATTTGACATAACTGATTCTTTTTGAATATATAATACATATGAGTCCTGCATGAATTTATTCATCAAGTGAATATACCCTGCTTCTCAAATAAATGTAAACAACAGCTCGTGTATTACAGATCAAATCTGCGCAAAAGAATAACTACTTATGACTCTGTTCTCTTTCCATGCACTCTTGCAATGAACTGAGCTTGCAAGCTACGCGTTGTTTCAGTTTTTTCTCTGGCTTCAGGTGTCGACGTTTGGCCTTCGATATATGGCCCTTGATATTTTGTTAAGCTTGGCTTTCATCCTTTGAAATACAAATTTGTGGAATTTTTTTCCTGTGTCGCTAATCATAAACAGCTTTAAGTGTACTCGTAGTAATTTGCATAAAATGGCGTAAAAAATAAAGTTTATTTGAGGACTAAATCGAAAAGTAGGTCTCTCTATAAAATGAGATCGCAAAAAAGTAAAAACCAATAAAAAGTTGTAATTATTTATGTCCTCCATGTTCCATTATTTATATCTTCCCTTAGTTTTATTAAACATTAATTTCTACTGGGTATGTATTATAAAGACTGAAAATGCAAAAAAAAAACTCGAGCTACTCGATAGTTAATCGATAATTCCTCGAGTTACTCGAATTTCGAGTTATTCGAAAAACCGAATTACTCGAATCGAAAATCGAGTCGAATTGCACTACTCGACTCGAACTCGAAGCAACTCGCACAGGCCTAGTAAATATGCATGCTTTTCTTGAAAGAGCCTTTAGTATTCACGTGTCTTAGGCATGATCCGAACTTTCAAAAGTTCTTTTGTGTTTCTGAGAACAAAAAATGACTATGTTATTTAGAAGACTTCCTGCTGCATCTCTATGATTGTTATGGATTCTAAGTACAGGATTTGGTTAGTTTCTGGGTTCCTAGGACAGAAATTAAGGTTTCTGTGGACAAGGGATTCAACTGGGATTTGGAAGTGGTTCGTAAGTATCTCCTAAGTAGAATTTTCTTATCAAGTGACTTATTATAGTGGTTTTAAATTCCATCACTAATCCCGAGCCGTCTTCACTGCATTGAAAATAATTAGTTATCATATGATTTAATAACGGAACTGGCCAAATCCCATTTGAATCCCTTGTCCACAGAAACCTTCATTCCTGTCCTAGGAACCCACAAAACCCTAAAAAGCCCAAAAGACGCACCCAGGAACTGGCCAAATAAAAGTTGAATCCCTTGTGCACACAAACCTTCATTCCTGTCCTAGGAACCCACAAAACCCTAAAAAGTCCAAATGACGCACCCAGGAACTGGCCAAATCCCGGTTTAATCCCTTGTCCACAGGAACCTGAAATACTATTCACGTGAATGCAAAAATCACGTGAATTCGAACTACACGTGTAGTTCGTGAATAAAATACACGTGTAGTTCAGGTTCGTGTTTTCACGTCATATTTTTAAAAGACACGTGATCACGTGTAGCACTGACCGCGGGATTGCATCTTGGGTCATTCTGCTACCTTTTATCATCTGCTGATGAAATGTCTTCTTAAACCGCTGGGCTACCGAGGAAATTTGTTGAATTGAAACTAAGTGCGTATATGAAATGATTGTGAACGTCGCGCGAGCAAAGTCTTGAATAAACGAGTGGGTAGAGCGTGCGGCTGGCGATGCAAAGGATCCGAGTTCAATCCGTGCTGGTTGGGACATGGTAAATATGGAAAGATTTTTTAAATGTATAAGTTTTCTGTGCTAAATAAAATGAAATGATGAAACATAGAAAAGGAGATTGCTAAAACAATTAAATATTTTTTTCTCAGTTTCCGAGTTCCTGAATAAGCTTTGAATAAAAACCTTAGATCAAACTTTATATAAGTTCTTGTAAATATACAGGAAATAATTTTATACGCCTTTTTTGCTTGCAAAGACCTTTTATAAAACTTGTTTCAAAGAATGTTCAAGGAAGTTTTAATTCTCCTTCCTATATAAATTCCTTATACAAAACTTTACTTAAGGCTTATTTAGGTGAAATTGTTATCTGGGTATTTAATGTCACCGTCTCCCATGCAGACCCGTCAACAATAATAGTTGTAAGTTTATTTTATCTTTTCAATTCATTCAAAATATGGCTTAATAATAAGTAGAATCTAAAAAGTTAATACGTTTATAAGATTATATGTTAAATTAAAAATATCTGTTATCTAAAGTTCACAAGGAACTAGAGGCGATAACAGTAACATACGTATGAAAATTACAAAATAATATTTTAAGATATATTTGAGCGAAATTAAACAAAGGAAAAACAAAACAAAAATAAATAAGTGTTTTTTTTAAGAAACTCAAAATATTACAAGTATATAAAATAAATAATTTAAACTTATGACCAACACTAAACAACAAATTAACATCATTATAATTTAAACTAAATAGTCATAATTATTCCGTATACATCTTAATACAACAGGCAGCCTATTGTAGAGTCTAGGAGCTGCTGAAGTATAGCAACCCTATAGGAACAAACTAACTTGTTTTTAAAAACAACTAATTAAAAAACTAGTTTAAAATAAACTAGTATATGAACTACTTTGAATTATATTAAGGCGGCATCCACTTCAATTCTAAATAGTTTTTATTGCATTATATATGAAGTAATTGAAATACTACTTAAAAACAAGTGGTTGATAAACTACTTTGAATTATAAGGCGGCAACTACTCTGATTTTGACATATTTTAATTGCAAATTTTTATTAGATTACAAATTTATATATATTTAACCATGTTATTTCATCAAATATTATTAAATTAAGGCTTCACTAACATTTTGTTTCAAAACGACATATTTTTTTATTTACGGCATTGAACTGCAAGACAGACGTGGTAAACACACTTCAAAACTGATAAACTGCCTCAAAACCTTGTGAACGATGAACAATTCTTTATTATTTAAGATATTCAAATTACAAACTGGTAGTGTTTAGCAAACATTGCACAATTCGGACTCTGTACGGAAATTGATGCATTGCTTAACCATTCAGCAAACACCTCATCACTTCAGTAGTAAAGACGCACGCTCACATATAAGCGCAGAGTTCCTCCAGCTTCTAGAACTATTACCTGTTGGAAGTAGAAATAGTTTAATGACGAAAGGAATAATGAAATTATATCTACCATTGCAGCGTACTTCTGTTGCGCTCCTTAAATGTAATTACTAGTCCTTTTTTGAATTAACTGGCAATGAAGCTTGGCATGAATCACTTTTGAATTATTTTAAAATCAATTAAAACACCACAAAGAACGACATTTCACAATTTTCCATTAAAAAACTCTGATCACTTTTAACTTTGCTTACATTTTGCTTTCAGATTTTATATTTCAGAATTTATTTGTGTCGACCAGAGAAATTTTAAATTTTTATGCTTTTAAATTCATCTTCAGTAAGTGGAATATTAAATAGATTTCAATTGGTTATTTTAAAGTAATTAAAATAATTTAAATTTAACTAATTTAACAAGAAGTTGAAAGTATATGCAGACGAAAGTCAATTGACTTATTTAGCGGACATCACCATACAAAATATGTTAGTTCGTTCTATGGAAAAAAGTCAGAATTTCAACTAGTTGTGGTTGACAAAAAACTACTTGTTCAACTACTTTTAAATTAGTGGATTTTCCTACAGGGAATGTAAACACAACTACTATCAAGGCGAGATCTAAATCAAGCGGATGGCATGTTTTTGTGATATCAAAAGTGGATTTATTTTATTAGCATACACCCCAGCATTCTAAGCCGTATTCCAATTTAGAATGGAAAATCCCGTAATATATGCTTTTTAAAAGTTCCTGACAACAGAAAGACTTCAACAGATACAAATGTCTAATTGCAGCCATTAAATACTTTTTAAGCGCTCTATGTTCCGACCAACTCATACTATTATCAAGAAAAACACCAAGATATTTTAAAGAATGAACACGTTCAATACAATACCTTGACCTTGACGAGCAACAGCCAGATTCATAATAAGATTGTATGTTGCATGACGATAAACAGACATCCCTACAATACGAAAATTTTTTACATTCGTTTATAATACGAAAATTTTTACATACCATGAAAATAAAACTGCGTAGAGTCTACTTCTTTGCCCAAGGCATTAAAAAACATTGTTCTAGTTTTATTGCTAAGGAATAATCTATGCACTTTAAGCCAGTGACTTAACAGTAAGGTTTAAGGGCGAGTTATTCGTGAAAGTACAGGTCATGTCATCTGCAAAGGCACTTGTACTACTTTTGAATTTCTGCAAGAGCGAATTTATGAAAATAAAAAAAGATTGGGGCCAAGAACGGATCCCTGAGGGACACCTATTATTACATGCTGAGAAGAACTTAAGTAACCTTTGACGTTTACTTTCTGCTGTCTACTTGATAAAGTGTAGGAAAATCAACTAATTTAAAAGTAGTTGATAAAGTAGTTTTTTGTCAACCACAACTAGTTGAAATTCTGACTTTTTTCCATAGAACGAACTAACTTATTTTGTATGGTGATGTCCGCTAAATAAGTCAATTGACTTTCGTCTGCATATATTTTCAACTACTTGTTAAATTAGTTATATTTAAATTTTTTTTGTAATTACTTTAAAATAGCCAATTGAAAACTATTACTGATGGCCTAAAGTTAATAATATTTGATGAAATAACATGGTTAAATATATATAAACTTGTAATCTAACAAAAATTTGCAATTAAAACATGTCAAAATCAGAGTAGTTGCCGCCTTAATATAATTCAAAGTAGTTCATATACTGGTTTATTGTAAATTAGTTTTTTAATTAGTTGTTTTTAAAAACAAGTTAGTTTGTTCCTATAGGGTTGTTATTTTTAATTTTGGTTGTATGTGTTTTGCGCTGTTTCGGTGTCTAATGAGGCGGGTTTTATTCTGTCTATGCTGACTGTAATGTTAGTATTATTTTTGGGTATTCTGATAAATTTTGGTGTTCTCTCAATAACTTCGAAGGGACCATCGTAAGGCTCTTGGAGAGTTTTCCGAATTCTGTCATTGCGAACGAAGACAAATTTACAAGTACTGAGTGCTAGAGGCATATATGAGTGGAAGTTAGAGTTATGATGTACAATGTTTGATTGTTTACTTTCTACGACCTCTTTAAGTTTGGACAAGGTGTCCGACGAATTAAAAATCTGACTATTCTGTACTATCAATTGTTGTGGTAACCTGAGTGTTTGACCAAAAACCATTTCAGCCGGTGAAGCCTTAATATCTTCTTTTACCGTGGACCTGAGCCCTAGAAGAACTAGTGGTAACTCTGTGTACCAGTTTGTTTAGTTGTTACTCGCATTTAGAGAAGTCTTGAGTTGGCGGTGAAAACGTTCCACAATTCCGTTAGCTTGTGGATGATAAGCAGAAATGGTGATGCGTTTGCTTCCTAGGTTCTTGACGAAGTTTCTAAATGTTGTTGATGTGAATTGAGGACCTCGATCGGAAGTAATTTCCAGAAGAACTCCAAAACGTGATACATATTCTTTTTGAAGTGTGTCTACAATAGTACAAGCGTTGGTATCTTTAAGTGGATACGCTTCGGGCCAACGTGTGTTTCGGTCAACTAAGGTAAGCAGATATCTGTAACCATTTGATATCGGTAATGGGCCTACTAGATCTACGTGAAAATGCTCAAAACGTCCATGTGGAATGCCCATTTTTTGTGGGATTGTTTTAGTGTGTCTGTGTATCTTTGATCGTTGGCATCTAACGCATTCTTGTGACCATTTGTTAATTTGTGTGTTCATTTTGGGCCAGAAATATCTCTCTGTTATTAGTCGTCGTGAAGCTCGTGTACCTGGGTGTGAAATGTTATTTAATTGTTCGAAGACTTGTTTCCGTAATGTTTGTGGGATGTATGGACGTGTTCCTGTACTCGTTTGTTCGCACCAAATTTTAATGTTAAGTAGTGGAATGTGTATTTGTTCAAAATTGTAAGTGTGTTTGTTTAGTATCTCCTGTAATTCCGAATCTGTCGTTTGTTCTTTATGTAGAGTTCTGAGATTGATATCTGAGGTTGTGAAAGCTTATATCTCAGCCCGTGACAGTGCGTCTGCTACGACGTTGTCTGTACCTTTGATGTGTCTGATGTCGCTTGTAAATTGCGCGATGAATTCTAAGTGCCGTGTTTGTCTTGGGCTTCTTTCTGTCTTTGAGTGTAATGCTGAAGTGAATGGCTTATGATCTGTGTAGGTTGTAAATGTTCGTCCTTCTAAATAGTGTCTAAAGTGTTTAGATTGCAAGATAAATTGCTAAAAGTTCTCGATCGAACGTGCTGTATTTCGTTTCGGACGCTGATAATTTTTTAGAAAAGAAAGCTAATAATAAAAGTTGTAAGGCTGCGCCGATAGCAGTGCTAGATGCATCTACAACGATAGAAATTGTTGCTTTGCTATTAAAATGATTAAGTAGCACTTAATTGGTAAACTTTCTTTTATCGTTGTAAATGATTCTGTTGTGCCATCTGTCCATGTTAAGTGTTTGTCTTTTGTTTTGGATGCTGTTGTTACCATTTCGTAAACGTGTATGAGTGAGTGTGCTAATTTTGGTATGCATCTGTGGTAGTAATTTATCATCCCGATAAATTTCTGCATTTGTTGAACTGTTTCGGGCTTTGGGTAGTTAACTATGCATTGAATTCTATCGGGAGATGGTTGTATGCCTTTTTCGAAATATTATAACTCAGGAAATTTATATTGTCGACACCGAAAGCGAATTTGTTTGATTTTATGTTAAGTCCATATTTGTTTAATCGTTCGAATACTAAATTTAGATGTTTGAAATGTTCTTCTTCTGTTTCGCTGGCCACTAGAATGTCGTCAAGGTAAACGAATATGAAATCTTATTCTTTTAAAACTTCATTAATAAATCGCTGCAAAGTTTGAGCTGCGTTTCTTAAACCAAACGGCATTCTTAGAGACTCAAACATTTCAAAAGGTGTCGTAATCGCGGTTTTGTGAATGTCTTTAGTGGCCATGGGAATTTGGTGGTATGCTCTTACCAAGTCTAATTTTGAAAAAATGTTTTTGTTATATAGGTCGATGGATAGGTCGTGAATGTGTGGTAGAGGGTAACGGTCTGAGACTGTAATTGCGTTAAGTCTTCTATAGTCGCCACAGGGTCTCCAGTCGTTTGCATCTTTCTTTGGAACAAGATGTATTGGGGATGCTGACATGGAGTCTGATGGACGACAGACACCTGACTTGACTAAAAAATCGAACTCTTGTTTTGCGATTTTGTATTTGTTTGAGTCCAAGCGTTGTGGTTTTGAAAATGGTAACTGTCCTTCTGTAGTGATGTGGTGCTCTGTTGTGTGTTTAACTGGTTTATTGTAGTCAGGTTCTGCTATTAATGTATAGTTTTTGAGTATGTTTGTGTACTTGTTGTCAAGTGTAATTAATTTAGGTAGTGATGTTTCGGTGTATGCAGTGATTGCGTTAACAGATAGTTTTGTAAGTGGATCGATCAGTTTCTTATGTTTCAGGTCTATTAAGAGCCCATTTTTCGTTAGGAAATCTGCTCCTATGATGGGTCTTGTAATGTCTGTTAATATGAAAGTAAATGGGAACTCACATCTTAGTTTTAAATTAACATTTAGTAATTTCTATCCAAAAGTTGAAATTGTGCTACCGTTCGCTGCAGTTAGAAACAAGTCGGAATTCTTTTTGTGGGTTTTGAACTTATTTACTGGAAGTACTGACACTTCCGCCCCACTGTCTATCAGAAATTTAATTTTGCTGTCGTTGTCGTAAATAAATAAACGGCGTGTCAGTGTAGTTTGACTTCCATCATCGAAGTCATCGTCGCAATGATGGAATTACTTAGTTTGTTGAGTTGTGTTGTGCAGTGTTTTGAACAAACGCGCATGGCTGTTCGCATCGTCTAGCTGCACTACCATATCTAAAATGGTATCTACATACCCAGTTGGCCGGTCGCTGTCGTGACACACTTCTTGAAGGAGATGTACGCCTTGAAAATCTTCTGAAATTTGAGCGTGAACGATTGTATCGTTCGCTTCTTAATTCTTGAACCTCAAGTGAGAGTTTGTTGAAACTTTCCTAAATCTTTGATGTGGTTTCAGCAAACATCTGCGTTACCATGTTTAGGTCGGAATTGGGGAAGATCTCACTGTGTGACGAGAATTATTGCTAACTGCCGAAACTTCAGATTCTGAGATAACTTCCCATAAGTTATCTGTGAGCGTTAACTGATCGTCTAGTTCCCTATGACCAGAAGTTTACGAAGCTATATTTTGTGAATTAAGTCGCTATCGACTGTTGAGCCTGCTAGCATGAGAAGTGACCTATAGAATTGAGATGGTTTTTTGTCTCCCATCTCTATACCAGATAATATTTTTTCGAACCTCTTGGTCTCACTTAGAGTGTCGGTTGATCAAAATTTTCTTTAAACCTTCGTACAAGTTTGTGGCAGGGGGCTTTTGAATGAAATCGAGCACCGTGACAATTACCTCTTGCGGTAGAGCAGTGACTTGGTACTCGTATTTTGTCTTATCAGTCGAAATTGCCTTGGTTTGAAATTGAATTTCTGCGTGGGCGAACCATGCGTCGGGACACGTAGTCCAAAATTGTGGCAATTTGACTGATGTTCCGAGTATTTCGGGATGCACTGGTGCATCAAGTGGATTTAAATTTAGTTGGATGGTTGGATGTGTGTGGTGGTGTGGATGTGTGAGAAGGGTGGGTGGGTGTATGTAGAAGACTCATTTTAATAAACTATTATGTACCTAATCAACTTTGTGTACCTATTTGTTTCCTATCTGTAAATTGGGTGCAGTGGAGTGCCTACGGAGTAAAACGATCAACCCTTCTGACCCGATCGTTTGCCAACCGTGTAAAAGCTAAATATATCGTGTGCCTCGTGTTAAGCTGATAAATTAGAACAAAACCTGTCGAAAAATGTTTATAAAAATAATAAAAAGATAAAGTTTACAAAAGTTTTACAAAATGTTAAAAAAATTTTAAATAATTTGTAGTTGTTGCGTTGTTGTCGTTGTCGCTGCTGAATAGCATTCAAGGTGTGCAAATCGTAGCTCTGCTCAGCTAAAATAATGCGAAATTTAACAGCACGCACGCGATAATGAGCGTAGTCTTGAAGTTGTTCAAGAAAACCGGGCGGAATGAATTCTGACGCTCTAGATTTTAATTTAGTGTCTGTAGCTTGTTGAGATCACAATCGATGGGTTGTGCATAGGGCTGTATGGCACCCAGAAATTTGTCGATAGTAACTGGTTAGTCCAAAGGTTCTAATTTATGCTGTTGATTGCTGCTCGTTCAATGTGTGAGGCGGTTCCTGGCAGGATCGCCAGTTTTGGTGTTGTAATAAACGAATGTATTTTATTTTTTTTAAATTTTATTTTTTATATACATATATATTCTTATTTTAAAAACGACATTTCTAATTAAATATTTTTTATAAACACAAAATCAAAAATGAAAATTGTTGATATATAAAGTCTTAATTCTATGAAAACTTTATTATACAGAGTGTCCCGCAATTGAGTGCAACTATTTACGGAGGTGAAAGGTTATGTCGAGCTGAAAAAAAAATCGTATGGGAGGGTGTCTATTTTCACATTCTTAGGAGCTACAGGGTTAATTAATATTTCACGACCTTCATTCACGTTATTGTTTCTAGCACAAAAACTAAGTTACGGAAAGCCTTTTTTGATAACACATTGCAAAGGCAATAAAAGCACCTTTTCAGCGATATATCAACAAACAGCACCGACATAACCGTTACCAAGCTGTGCTCGTTCAAAGATGAAATCAATCGGTTGAAACTACCAAATTTTAACTTTAAATGCAAATTTCTCAGAATTTCGCGTAATAAATTCAATTTTTTTTTTTTTATAATCAACTTTGTAATTTTTACAATATTCTTTTCAATGGCACCAATAACATAAATGTATCTTAAAAAACAAAAAGGTTGGCTGTACTAAAAAAATTAAACTTATTAGAAAACAACGATATCATCTACTGCATAAGTAATTGTAATGGTATAATTTTTTTAGTACAGCCAACTTTCTTATTTTTTAAGATGAATTTGTGTTTTTGGTGCCATTGAAAAGAAAATTAAATAAATTACAAAATTTATTACTAAAAAAAGCTCCTAAGAATGTGAATATTTCGTAATAATGAAATGAATTATCAATTTAAAAAACTTTCAATCAGTACAACAAAAATAGAGGTCTGGCATTTCGGTAGCGTTATTTGTTGTTCGCAGAAATTATAGAAAGCTATTTTGTGAGTTGTGTACGCGTTATTTAATTTGTGAAACAAAAAATTTATTTCAATAACAATTCAGTGGAGTAAGGAGTTAAGGAGTGGAACAAATGTAAAAATTACATTCTTCTAGTGATACACTATTTAATTTCGTTTTATTTTTTGCAAAATTGCTTGAAATAATAAAATATTTTATCAAAACAGCAAAAATTTTTTTTGTATGATTGATAAATAAAATATATTGTTAACAGAAAAGCATTTTTCTATTCAACAAACCATTTTTTCAGGTTGAACTATTCTTTATTCATATTGACAAATTCATTTATCAAATGTACAATGCAAACGCGGCATTCTTAATAAAGGCTTTTATCAAATCAAAATATCCGTTTATCAAATAAACAAAACAAAATTGTGTTAATATGATTGCAACCTCTCACCTTCAATCAAATTGACAAACGCTCTTGTTGACTCTATACTGATAAAAAATTTATCAAATTAACCTCTCACCTTCAATCAAATTGACAAACGCTCTTGTTGACTCTATACTGATAAAAAATTTATCAAATTAACCTAGGAATTTGTCAATGTGAAAAAATACTTCTTTGAGTGTATTGAAACAAAAAATTTATTAAAACCATCCGCCAATATTTCTGAATTTGAAATAGCAATATCACCTCTTGCCTTCTGAAATTCATTGCTGTAAAAGTTATTATTGCAAGAAATTACTTCTCCAGCGATTTCTTTACAAATTGATTTATAAGAAGCAGTTATCGCGGAAGCATTTTGTAGTGTACTCTTAAAGTCACTAACCTTTTTAATAAACAAATAGTATAAAACAATCAAATCAAAAAACCCCCCAAATTTCCAAACAATGCATATGTAAACAATTACGATGATTTTTAATAGCAATAGCTTTTTAATAGCAGAATCTGAAATTCTTGTTCAATGCACTTTGTCACCCTTTTCGCCACTGCCGCTAGCTACTGCATAAGTTTGAGCGCGACAGCGAGTTTTATATTACACACAAAATGCATGAATTTATTAAACTGCATTAAATTACTAAATTACTTAATTAACTGCAAGAAGCATTAAATTGAACTAATGCCATTGACTCTCTCAAGTGAATGCAGGAAATTCAGGAAATTTTGTTTATCGATTGGAAATTAATAATTGAGGGGAAAATATTAATTGATCGAAATAATATGAAATTTGACTGGTCAACGAAATTAGTTCCGGGAAACAAAATTTTTTATTGGAATTTAATTAAGGAGGAGTATTGGAAATGGTATCAGAATAATTTTAAGGAAAATAGTGGTTAAATTATTATATAAGCTTGAAATATTTCTAAATAAAATCAGATTTTGAATCCAAACTTACAGCGGCGAAAGAATTCATTTCTAATTTAATAATCTCAAACAGTTCGGCATTCTTGCCATCACATATAGCGGCACGGTGTGCTTTAAATACACCAAAGTTGACTTCGATGCAAACATCAAAGAATCTTATAAAATAATTAGAGAAATAGTTTATTTTCAATTCATAGTATTCAAAATCATACTACAATTTGGAAATTTATACCCCAACGCGTACTGCGTAAGGAGTATATTAACTTTGTCATTCCGTTTGTTACGCCAATAAGGAGGCGTGGCAGGTATAGAAAAGTGTATATATTTTTGATCAGCATCACCTCCTGATTCGATTTCCGTGTGTCCGTCTGTCTGCCTGTCGACACGATTACAGCCGTAATTTTAAAGCTATCGCAATGAAATTCAAAATATAAGCTTCTTTTTAAAAAATGAAGATCAATTTCGAAAATGAGCCAAATCGGATGAAAACCACGCCTACCTCCCATACAGAGTGACTTCATTTTTATAGTAAAATCTCTTAAAAATCCAAAAAAATTAAAGAAATGTCTTCAAATTTTGCACTTAAGCTTTGATGTTTAATATAAATCCTATGAATCAGTTTTGCTCAGGCAATCGCCGCGTAAGCTTGTTCTCTCTCTCGTTTTTCTGAATACACGCAGATATTGTTTTTTGTGCAAATCTACCGCGTGTTCTTTTTTTCTTTAAATTTATACATATATTTTTTCTTTTTTTTTTCCTTTTTAATAAGCGATAGTTAACTTTTCCGGATTGTTATTTGATTTAACAATTTTCTGAAGTTTTCGCAAGTCGTATAATGAACGGGGTTGACCCCCCCTTTCACAATAGGTTCAGCCTATTGGATCCTGACCTAACCCTAAACTCTGCAAACAATAAAAAAAGGCGTATTAAGCCTGATGATTTCATACCACTCCCAAATATTACTCAGAACGACGATCACATACCACGCTACCTCGTAATATCTGCTGTTGGTAAATCAAAAGAAGAAAGCGCTCGTCCTCTTGCCTCTTATAATGTATTCCAAGTCGAGAAAGGCCTGAAGTTCATATCACGGGACTATACTGAAGTAACCGAGCTACGTTCAGGAGATCTGCTTTTAAAGACTAAAGATCTGAAAACTGCCAACAAATTCCTGAAAGCATCATGGATTGACAGTATTCCTGTTAAAGTTACAAACCATGCCAACCTCAACTCAACCCAAGGTCGTATTTTTTCGAGAAAGATAGTTGACATCTCTGAGAAAGATCTAGTTGAATCTCTCTCTGATCAAAAAGTTATCAACGTTAGAAAAATTATGAAGAAAGAAAATTAAGCACTTACTGCTACTGGAGCTGCCATAATAACTTTTGATTTGATTCGTCGTCCAGAGTCTCTTAAACTTGGCTGGGAAAAAGAGAGCACATTTCAAATCCCATGCGGTGCGTCAATTGTCAAAAGCTAGGACATACTAAAAATAAATGCCGTAATATCACGTTATGCAAAGAATGTGCTTTACAGCTTCCCCATGAAAATTGCATAAGAAAATTCTGTGTTAACTGCGAAAAAGACGAACACGCTTCTTACGAAGCTTCTTGTCCCACCTTTCTGAAACACAAAGCAGTGAACAAAGTAAGAACTGACTACAGGTGCAGTACACGTGATGCATGGAAAATTTTCAATAGTAACCCTGAAGCACACAAGCTAGAACCTTTCAAAAAAAGAAACATTCCGACCATGGCAGAGGTCATAAAAAATTTTGCTAAGCCAACAAACATACCAAATACTATACATACAGAAACCAGTCCATTAACGACAAAAATTACACTAACAGAAACACCAAAAACAAAATCACAAACAATCACGAAACCAACAAACACTAATGATACCCTTACTTTTAAAGTGAGTAATCCATTTAACACTACTACAGTTAATTCTACATCACATAAAGAACAACAAAAAAATACTCAAATCAAACCTCTCACCAACACAATACTTAAAAGCAAAACAGAAAATCAGAAAAACAATCAAAAATCTCCATTAAAAAATAACAACAAATTATCAACAACATTTAATACCCCCACAAGAATTACAGCTGGTGGAGATGAAATGTATACATCTGAATCCAGTCACTCTCCATTAAGATTTTTGTCTAACTCTGCAGAAAACGAACTCACACCATGCTCTCAACTTTATAAAAAATTTCCAGACCTAAATGTTATTATAACACCAAACAAACTAAAAGATACGATGCCATCGCACCAAACCAATAAAAATTAATATTAACAAATTAAAGATGAATTTAGGACTAGATTTTAAAATTCTCCAATGGAATATGCAGGGGTTCATCAATAATAAGTTTGCACTAGAAACGCTAATAAGCAACCATCGACCTGATATAATTGCCGTTCAAGAGACTCACGTCATTGATAAAACTTCGCACCTTCTACACCTTCCTTACTACAATATTTTCAGACATAATAAAGATTATTCATATGCCAAGTCTGGTATAGTATTGCTAGTCAAAAATAATATTAACGTACTGCAACATATTGTATCGCAAGGCAATCTATTGTTTCAATCGATCACAATAAAAGCCAACACCGAATTGCACATAACAAATATTTACAAAGAATGTGACATTTACTTAACACCCGAGCATTTAAATGATATCCATAAATTTACTTCTGGTCACCACCTATTATTAGGAGATTTGAACTCGCAAAATGAGTTATGGGGATCGCAGAAAACATCACGAGTGGTGCACTTTGGGAAAAATTCGCTGATGACAGATTTTTGACTATTTTAAATGACGGATCTCCAACATTACTGAGCACAAAAAATACGCTTACTGCCGTTGATGTTTCTATGGCCACTATAGATTTAGCCCCAACTCTAACGTGGTCAAGGCTTCCACAACCCGAGACTAGAGATCACTTTCCGATTTTAATTTTAATAACATTTCAAAAAACCTAAGAAAGCACGTACCAAGATTTTTAGACAAAAAAGCAGACTGGATCCGTTACTCTTATAACACTTCGAGTTTTTGTGATGATTACATTGTAACTGAAAATATTAACAAAGAAGCAGCACAAATAAAAAAAATTATCAGAAAATCTGCAAATGAATCGATGGCTATCTCCTGTAAATCAAGGGATCGGAACAGTCCTGTGTGGTTTAATTCGGATATAGCCAAATTGATCAATCAAAAAAACCAGGCATGGAAAAACTTTAAAAGGATAAGAAGCCCCACAAATGGTATTATGTATAGAAAGATAAGTGCAAAAGTTAGACGAGAATGTATAGCAGCTAAACGAAATACATGGACAAATTTTATTAACCAACTGAATCCTAGGATGGACATACGGATTTTTTGGCAAAAAGTAAATAAAATTAGGACTACAAGAGTAGAAAACTTCCCTTCTATATCTGATCAAAGTTTAGTAATTACACATCCAAAAGAGATAGCTGATAAATTTGCAGAATTTTGGTGCTCTATTGGATCTAACAGTACGTTTGATTCCAATATTATCAATGAAAAAATTGCCTTTAATATTGACAACCTTGATGAAGTCACACATCCTTTAAACAGCCCTATACAGAAAATAACGGTATCTGAATTGGATCTTACTCTCCAAAATACTAAAGGTACATCTCCCAGCAATGACAAAATAACGTACACCTTTCTGAAAAACGCTTCATTTAAGCTTAAAGAAAGACTTTGTAACCTATACAACAACATTGTGCTAACTGGAGTATATCCGCATGACTGGAAGCATAGTATCCTATCACCGATCCCAAAACCAGGAAAAAATCCAAATCAACCTGAAGGATATCGTCCAATTTCCTTGCTTCCCGTTTTGTCAAAAACATTAGAAAGCATAATAGCTAAACGGTTGTTGGAGTGTTCCATAGACAAGCTACACAAAAGGCAACATGCGTTCCTTCCCAATTATGGGGTTTATACTTTTTGCCATCAATTAGAAACAAAACTTAGAGAAAGTTTGGGAAATAAAAAACACAGCCTTGTTCTATCAGAAGATCTTGAGAAAGCTTTTGACCGAGTGGTATCAACTTTTGTACTCAACGAGCTACATCAATGGGGAGTCCCGAAGCAAATGCTCAAAGTTATTTTATCCTTCCTTAACAAACGGCAAATAACTGTACGTGTTGATGGGTATTTTTCTCAAAAACTTACTATGGATAATGGCTTACCCCAGGGGTCACCTCTGTCAGTCATATTATACAATGCCTACGCTAATTCTCTTTTAAAATCTCTCTATATGGTAAACGGTATTGATTACATAGGACTATATGCAGATAACATTTTTGCCATTGCCTAAAAACTAAACTTACTTGATGAAAAGATTAATAATTGGGCTGTAATGAGAGGTGCTGTCATACCAGCCAAAAAAGCTGAATTGCTGCATGTCTGCCGAAAACACAACTGCAATTGCTCTACAATAACTTTAAGGGGAGAAAGTATTCAACCTAAAAATAAAATGAGAATCCTTGGCTTGACATTTTCAAAGACTCTATCGTGGAACGAGCAAACCAAAGTTATAACAAATATATTGAGTAAAATAAATAACTTATTAAAAGTCATTTGCTCAAAAAAAAGAGGTCCGCACATTGAAACGGCGATCAAAATATGCAAATCCTTATCTATTGGTGTGGTGCAACACTGTATCACTATTTATAGCTGGACCAGTAAAGCAAATGTTAGGAAAATGAATGCTGCCGTTAACAAATGTTTCAGAACAGCGACGGGTACACTGGTATCTACACCTATTGATGCATTAAGAGTTGAAGCGCGCATTCCAGATTTCCAAACATTGCGAAACACTCGCGGCATAAAGCTTGCCCCGAAATCTTTAACGTCAACAACTGCCGGTATGCATGATACATTTTGGTTAACCTACAATGAATCCATAAAAAATGGCTCCAACGAAAGAGATTTGTGTGGCATTAAACACATAATCAACTTCATGGTTGCAAACAAATTGCCAATACCAAAACAACCTATTATATGTAGTGAAAACTTTGATCATAAGATACACATTGATATTTCACTGAGTCATTACGTTAAAACTAATACAAACCCATTAGTTTACAAGCAAACGTTCTATGAAACTTCGCAAGTGTTTGGGCCTGAACTGACCCTTTATACCGATGGGTCCTTCTCTGATGGTGCGACGTCATACTCAGTTTGTAGGCAGTTTTCAAATATACACGTTAAAATTCATCAAGCACTCTTGTCTATGGATTCAGGGGTTTTTGTTGCAGAACTCACAGCGATTCAATTTGCCGTTAAATATGCGGCCCAGAAAAAACAAAAAACATTAATATGCTCTGACAGTCTCAGTGTCCTTAAAGCACTCTTGAACAGGAAAAGCAGCGCTTTTAAATTTATCTCGAACAATATCACTCTTGAATGTCCCATCAAAATACTATGGATTCCCGGACACATAGGTATACCTGGAAACGAGGAAGCTGATCTTGCTGCAAAAGAAGCACTTACGCTTCCTTCCATTTATGAAGTCCCATGTTTAGAGTCAATTATTCTAAACCCCTATTTATGTATTCAAAAACTGCAGTTTCAACAGGAGTGGGACTCATCTAACTCCTTCTTAAGAACACACAATCATTCAAATACAAGGACGAATTATCACACACACCTAACTCGCGAAGAATGCATTACACTTGCAAGAATACGCCTTGGAAAAACACTATTTTCCACTAAGCACTTATATACAAGAACTCCTCCTATGCAATGTGAACTCTGCAATACATTAATGTCTGTTTGACACATTCTAATAGAATGTCCTTTATCTAAACGTCATCAACAACTCGGAACCGTTCTGGACTGCAGCAAGAAAGAATCTTTTGACACCATTAAAAGAGCTTTAATGAACCATAACCTCTTTTATGAAGTTTGAACTTTCATCGGTGCAATATGGCCTTGCCGCCCTGCACCAAATAATATTTTATAAATTTATTTATAAGATATTACACAATAAATAAATAAATAAATAAATAAATAAATAAATAAATAAATAAATAAATAAATAAATAAATAAATAAATAAATAAATAAATCCTATGAAATTTGGAAAAATCGGATGAAAGCCACGCCTACCTCCCATAGAAAGTGACTTCATAGTAACTGTAAAATCTCTTAAAAAGCTGCTCAAATTACAGAAATGTCTTTAAATTTTCCCACATAGGCTTTGATATTTAATGTAGACCATTACTATGATATTTGACAAAAACGGATGAAAACCACGCCTACCTACCATACAAATTGGCTTTATTTAAAACGTAAAATCGCTTAAAAATCCACAAAAATTAAAGAAATGTCTTAAAAAAGCACATGCGTTTTGATATATAGTATATATATATAGTAGTTGTATACCTCCCATACAAAGTCATCAAAATAGAAAAACTTTCGTTTTCCAAATTCCACCCACATAGTTTATCCAACACATACGAAATTTTGCACATATATTCTATATGCACATATGGTGTAATGTGAAGTCCTTAGACTTTGAAAGTGGGCGTGGCATCTTACTTTTAATCGAACTTCTTCAACACCGTGTGTCAGACATCAACAAAATTTTGCATATGTTATCCTTGGTAATTTGAGCAATCTTACGAGTAAGTTTATAAAATTGGACGGTACTAGACTCAATTTGCTCCGATTGTCCGTTTTCAACCAAATTTCTTACATATATTTTTGAGCATGATGAAAAGTTTTAGGCCTACAAAAGTGGGTAGGATTGGACAAGGGGCGTGTCAATTTAACTCTAATCGAACTCCCTTTACACTGTTTGTCCTAAAAAACCAAATTTTGGACACATATTATTTGGCATAAGGATCAGTCTGTAGTTTATAAAAGTGGGCGGTACTAGACAGGGGGCGTGGCAATTTATTTTTAATATATTCCCATCGACACCGTTTCTCCGACTTCAACCAAATTTCGCACATATAGTTTTTAGTATAATGAGAAGTTTTAAGCTTACAAAAATGGGTGGGATTGCACAAGGGTGAGTTTTAATTCTAATCGAATTCCTTCCACACCGTTTTTCTCATTTCAAACAAATTCAGTCAGTGTAAAAAGTATTCAGTCAAACCGTTCGGACGTGTTTTTTGATTTTACTCCGCTATTTTTTAATCGACACAACTAAAACAAAATCAAAAAAATGCACCTTCTGCTAAAATAACTTTGAACCATTTTTTTGTTTGTGCTTAAGCTGCTGGTTACTGTTATTAATCATTGCAATTAAAATAAAATTAAAAAGTGTACTATTTGCTGTTTGCTTCACCCATAAAAAAAAATTCCCCATACATAAAAAACAATAACAAACAATTAAAAAACTCTATCTGCGAAGCTGCTGCTTACTGCGTTTAACCCAGAAAAAACTGACCTATTTACCAAACAATACAACAATGGAAGTCACTTGCGCCTATAACAACTGCACTATTGAGGACAAAAACGTGCTAAAAATTAGATGTAATGGCCTGTGCGGGAAATCATACCATGGTAGCTGTGGGAATGACAAAGAGAAGCCTCAACTACATTCAAGAATATGAGGCTCATTTCAATTTCTTCTGTGACGAGTGCAGGGACTTGTCACTGTCACACATTATGCTTGCTATAAAGTGCTTAAGCGACTCCCTAAAAGTAATGCGTTCCGATAACAAGCAACTGTTTAATAGTATCCCGAATCTCGACTTGCTAAGTCATGTATCGGATGACATATCGAGAGTTGAATCTTTGAGCAAATCAAACAATGCGAATATTTCAACTATTTCTAGGAACCTGAAATTGTTGACGAAAACTATAAGTGACAGTGATAAATCCCTTGAGTGCAAAGCTATAACCGAAGAGCTAAAATCTGAAGCCAACAAAATTGTTGAACTACTTAAAAAAGATGGCTCAGCCAACAACATACTTAGTGCTCTGAGGTCTTCGCGTAATGATGTGGAAACTCCGATCCATCACCACTGCAACCTGATCCAATGTTTGAAATATTATTTGAAAAAATAAGTGATATCAGCGACGATATGGTTGTGCTCCGGGCAACACTTGCACATATAGTGCAAATCTGCTCTTAATAGCACGGAAGTCATGACATCACAGATCTCTCGCCATAATTCATCTTCCGTCTTTGATGAAATTTTGGAAGCGTCCAACCATTCACCATTAGTTAATTCCTTGCCACCAAATAAGCCAATTTATCTAAACACTTCCACTGCATCCGACTTGGAATTTATACGAGGGGTGCCTTTTATATTTCGGGATTAGAGAACAAAAACAAATATTAATCATCGAAAATCACTTTATTGTTTTTCAAAATATTCTCCATTAAGATCTATACACTTTTGCATGCGTTTGAACCAATTGTCGAAGCACTTTTGCCACTCTGATTGAGGTATCTCCAAAACATATATTCTGAATGCCGCAACCGCTCCTTCGGGCGTCGAAAATCGTTGTCCACGCAGTTTATTCTTCACGGTTGGGAATAAAAAGAAGTCATTCGGTGCCAAGTCAGGACTATACGGCGGATGACCCATCAAATCGATGTTTTGGGTGCTCAAAAATGCAGTTGTTTGAGCCGATGTGTGAGAGCTCGCATTGGCTTGGTGAAGAGTGATCCGTCTTCGGCGGTTGGTTTTCCTGATTTCTTGGAAGACAACTGGCAAACAAATGGTTGTGTACCACTCAGAGTTGACTGTTCTGCGTTGTTCTAGTGGTACGGTTGCGACATGTCCATATTTTCCGAAAAAACAGGCGACCATTTGCTTGGAAGTGCTTCGTGCGCGAACAACTTTTGTTGGATTTGGCTCACCTTGAAACACCCATACAGTCGACTGCTGTTTACTTTCGGGCTCATACGCGTAAATCCACGATTCATCACCTGTCACGATATCATAGACGTGTTTCGAAGCACCGCGATCGTATTTTTTGAGCATTTCCTTCGACCAATCGACACGAGCCTTTTTTTGAGCGATTGACAAATTGTGTGGGATCCAACACGAACAAATTTTTTTGACAGTCAAATGTTTATGCAATATTGAATGTACGCTGGTCCCACTTATGCCTAAGGTTGCCTCAGTCTCACGATAGGTAACATGACGATCTTGCAATATCAGTTCGCGCACTGCATCAATGGTTTTCGGAACAACAGCTGATTTCGGACGACCTTCACGAAATTCGTCTTGGAGTGAACTACGACCACGATTGGATTCACCATACCATCGATAAACACTGGTCCTTGATGGAGCTTCATCGCCAAAAATTGAATTAAGTTCATCCATGCACTGTTGCTGTGTTAATTCACGTCGAAAGTTGTAAAAAATAATCGCACGAAAATGTTCACGATTTAATTCCATTTTTAGACCGAGATGAATCTTTTAAGTTACTATAAACAACACAAATAGCGTTCGTATGTCAAAACGTTCTGAGTACGTATAAGCCAACAAATGTCAAACTTTGCGATAGAGCTTTCAGTTGACAGATTGCAACACCAGGGTTGCCAAATCCCGAAATATAAAAGGCACCCTACGTAGCACCTATAGCAGCGACGCGTAGAGTTATTGAGCGATTTGGAACCTCGTGGACTATCACAGAATGGGAAAATAGGATCCAAAAGCTTAAGTCTTCTAATCAATTTGAATCTACCACAGTATTCATCAAAGGTTTCCCCTCAGACATCTGCATCCTCGGTGCGAGAATACTTGCTAAAAAAATTTCGAGTCTCTATCTCCGATTGCCAGAAAAAATCGCGAACCCTTGCAGAGTTTAGCAGCTTTAAAGTTATCATGCCCACCAAATACGAGTGGCTGGTCCTGAGTACCTCCGGTGGAATGCAAACTCTTGGAACTATTAAAATATCAAAGTGGTCAGATAAGCCCGGGAATACTCCGAAAGTATATAAAACTAGCAACTATAAGTCAAACTCATACACAAGCTCTAACATTAAAATAAGCAATAATCCTAAATCCAACACCAATAAACCTAAAAATTTGTTTAACTCTAACATAAATACTAATTCCTATTCTAAGAATTCTTCTAAAAGTAATTATAGTTCTAGCTCAAACTCTTCTCATTCTAAATCTAATCTTAATTCTACCCCTAAATCCTATTTGCAGCCTAAGTCCCATCATAATTTAGATACTATCAGGTTGGCAACTAAGTAATTGCGGATTTTTTTTAGAAAATAAAAGACAATTTTTTCATGGAACGAAATAACTTTATTCTGAAGTATTGCCCATTTTGAGCAATGACCTTTTGCCATCTTTCAGGCAGCATCATAATTCCACGTTCATAAAACTTCTGGTTTTTATCAGCAAAAAACTGAACCAGGTACGATTTGACATCATCATTATTATTGAAATTTTTACCATTCAAGGAGTTTTGCAAAGATTGAAATAAAAAGTAATCAGATGGTGCAAGGTCAGGACTATATGGTGGATGTGGCAAAACATCCCAACCAAGCTCCAATAATTTTTGCCGAGTGACCAAAGATGTGTGTGGCCTTGCATTGTCATGGTGGAATACAACACCTTTTCGATTTGTCAATTCGGGCCGCTTTTCTTCAACTGCATTGTTCAATTTTGCTAGTTGTTCAATGTAGAACAACAACGATCTGAATTGATCGTTTGGTTGGGTGGTAAAAGTTCAAAGTAGACAATTCACAAACTGTTAACATAACTTTCTTTTGATGAATATCAGCTTCTGATGTTGCTTAAGCTGGTTCATCTGGCTTGCTCCACAATCTTTTCCGATTGACATTGTTGTAAACAACCCATTTTTCATCACCAGTCATCGTTTTAAAAATGGATCATTTTCATTACGTTTCTTTAACAAATCGCAGATGTTAATGCGTTGTGTTAAATGATTTTCTTTCAGTTCATGAGGAACCTATATATCGAGTTTTCGTACATAGCAAAGTTTTTTTAAGCGATTTTCAATGCATGTATGTGATACATGAAGCTTCTCTGCAATCTCACGCTTTGTACTGTTACGATCCGAATCGATTATTGGTTTGATTTGGTCGTCATCAACTTCAACTTGACGACCAGAGCGTTTTTAATCTTTGAGTGAAAAATCACCAGAACGAAATTTGGCAAACCAATTTTGGGACTGCCGTTCTTTTAATGCTTCGTCACCATAAACAGCACATAACTTTTGTGAGCTTGGCATGCGGTTTTTCCTTTCCGGAAATAAAAAAGCAAAATATGACGAAAATGTTCATTTTGATTTTCCATTTTTCAACAGACACCAAACAAAAAATACACAACCGATCCACAAAATTTTTTTACTGATTGACAGTTGAAGTATCAATTATCAAATAGCAAAATGTGTTGGACATTTCGATTACGTCAGCAAGCCTCAAAATTCAGCTAAAGCTATCTATGAGTGAAATCCGCAATTACTTAGTTGCCAACGCATTGATTGGAATCTTAAAACTAACGTCTTCTCAATATTATCTACCATAGTCAACCGGAATACCGCTCCAACTAACAATACGGTGAAAAGCAATCTAGTATCGAAAAAATCTTCCACTTATCCAAGACGGATTTCATTTAATCTAAACAACAATGATAAGTATCCGAATTTCATCCACTCCCATACTCTAAATCCATCACCACCAACCTAGTGTCCATAAACCTATTCCGGTTCTAAATGTGCCTCGTGATCAACCTGGTAGCCCTGCGTCATTTCTAGATCCTCTACTTCCTCCAAAAGTCAAATTGATATTAAACTCTTGCGCAGACACTGAGAGCAGTATGCTCTTTCTCGTCTAAGGGAGAACAGTGTGTACAACAACGTTCGTTTGTATCTCGCTTATATGTATAAGGCCCCAGATTCAACATGCATTGAAGGCAAGACCAAACTAATCTTAGAGTATTAATTCAGCAAGAAGGGCTACCTACCGATGTTGATGACTTAGGTAACCTATTTGTTTGCTTTCACGAGCAACTTGGCGTAACGAATGATCAAGTCAAGGTGGATCTAGACACATATGGCGCTCTCGTCAGAACTAAGCACGTGTCTCTTCTTCAAAAATCACGCAAAGAGCAGCAACAATATTATCGTCCCTAACTCAAATTTCTTAAACATATTTTTCCATAACTGCGGTGGCATGAGTTGCAAATTACAAAAACTTTATGTTGACGCCAAATCATGCCACTTCAATGTACTAGTATTCACTGAGACATGGTTAAATGATACTTTCAATAATGAGGAAGTTCTTGACAGCAATTGGACTGTCTTTAGAAATGATCAGGACTACTTCTCAACAGGTCTTTCTCGAGGAGGAGTAGTCCTGATAGCATCTCACAATTCTCTCTCAAGTGAGCTTATAGATTAACCTACCCACAAGCTCTTCGATCACCGAATAATTGGAATTTGCTTAGGAAATAGTCTATATATGTACATTGGTGTCGTTTACATTCCTCCCGGCTCAAGTGAAACAACATACAACGAGCTATGTGAAACACTGTCCGTCTTTATCTCTACTCTAAAAGAGGAAGATAAGGTTGTTATTCTTGGTGACTTTAACTGTCCAAATATATCTTTTGTCACCGATGAAAATGACAACTATCTTCCTCCTGTTAACCTTTCAAATATCATAAATTTCACATTGCTAAGTACCTTTTATGGCAACGACCTGCAGCAAGTTTCTTCTGTACAAAATTAAAATGGGAGATGGTTGGACCAGTGATGCAGGAAATTTGTTAGCTAACTCTGTTCACCATACATCCATAACGGTTGCTTTCTCTTCTATTCTTATGTGCGCGTTCGGCCTTTTTCTTTTTTACGGAAGACGGAGGTGAGTCAATTGAATTATTAAATTCTCCTCTACTGGCTGGCGATCTGGTTGCACAGACAATTGATCAGTCAAACCGTTCGGTCGTGTTCTTTTAAAACGCTCCGCAAAGTTCTTCACCGCTGAAAAAGTGCAAGTGCTAGTTTAAACACAAAACAAAAAAAATAATAAGCGCATTTAAAGAAGCAAACTAAGACTACAAAAAAAAAAAAAAATTTACCCAATAAAATAATAACAATAAAAAGGTGTACTGTGTGCTTGTTGCTGTTTATCAAAGTGCATGTGCTAGTTAACAACAGTTAAAGAAAAAAAAAAACAAAAAAAAAAAAATAAAAAGAGCATACAACAAGCAAACTAAAACTGCAAAAAAAATTGATTCAACAAAATAATAATCAATAAAAAAGTGCACTGTTTGCTATTTGCAGTTTAAGTAGCTCTGTTTAATAACATAATATAACAAATATTTAATAAAGTGAAAAAATGGAAAAAATTTGCGCTTCATCTTCTTGCTCCGTCGATGACCGTAATGCACCTTTGGTGGCATGCAAGGGTCTTTGTGGAAAATAATTCCACGTCCTATGTATTGGCCTATCCAAGAGGAGCCAAACATACATAAATGACTATTTAGTAAACTTTGTATTTTATTGTGATGAATGTAAAGTAATCACACTTTCTCATGTTCTCGCGGCGCAGTGCCTTAGTGACACTATAAATGCAATAAGATCTGACAATGTGTAAAAAAAATTGTTGACCAGACCTCGAAACTGGAGATAGTGATCAAAACGGCTGATGAGCTCAATAGTCTTTTTGACACAAAAAAAATTAACATGGACTTGAAACTGGATAAAATCTTAAAAAGTATAACAAAAGTTGCAGACTCTACGGCCGGTTACTTACATACAGTGAACTCGTTTGAGTCCGCGATTAATGACATTAAAGAATCAATAAAAATTAATTCTGAAAAAAAACAAAACATCTGAAGAAGTAAAAAATGGAAACGACAAGCTCGCACACCTTCAAAATGACATCAACATCTTGATCCAGTACAACTCAAATAAATCGCCTCCAACATCCCATCAGCCAGGTCCACTGATTGAACTGTTATATCACAAAATAAACGAAATCAATGGTGATATGGACATGTTCAGGGCGACGTTGGCAGAATTAACTGATGTTATTAGTTCTGCACCCAACAGGATCTTGAGCATTCCTGAAAACACAGTACCCGTTTCGCAGCAAAAGAGTCTATTTTCGAAGAAATTATGAATGCTACCTTGCATTCTCCTTCACAGCGACCTTCACTTTCTCCAAAACGAAACAAAAACGCCAAACAATCACAATCTGGATCTCCCTCTGCTACTTCACCTCGCGACTCGCCACCTACTGGAGTCCCTCGTACCAACTTAATTCATAAGTTTGGAACATCATGGACTTCAACTCAATGGCAGAATAGAATAAAGAGACTACACGATTCTAATGAAATTGATAAGACCACTCTGTTCGTTAAGGGCCCACCAGTCAAAACAACTATATCCTGGATGAGCAATTACTTTCGTAATAAATTTGGAATATCTATTACAAATTGTTCAGACATCAAATAAAGCAAAAAAATTCTGCAGTTTTAAACTAAACATCCAAAGTCAATATGCGTGGATGTTCCTCAAACCCAGCAGTGAGAAACACGGAGAGTGGTTAATAACTGAATGGACGGATAAGCCTGGGAAAAAATCTAAGACATTAAGTCCTATACAAAGTTTTGATAGTACAAGCATCAAAATCTTCTGAAAGTAATCCTACCCCTAACAACAATCCATATTCTAAGAGTAATTATAGTTCTAAGTCTTACTCTTTTCCATATATTAATTCCCGTTCTAACTCTAAATCTAAGATAAACTCTTATTCTAATTCTAATCTTAATTCTATCCCTAAATCCTATCCTAAAAAGTTTCCACATAAAGAAAATGTAAACATGCCTGTTCCTGAACCCAAACCTTATTCATCAAAAAAGAATGTGCAACCTAAATCCCACCACAAGTCAGATTCCAATTGGAGTCTGAAAACTAACATATTTCCCTTTTTCTCTCCCATAGTCAAGCAGAATACGGCCTCATCTTATAATAAGGTGAATACCGTAAGCAATCCAGCATCTAAGTCGCCTTCTCATCAAACACGTAACCGGGTTTCATTTAATCTTAACAATGAAACCAACTATGAGAAATACCCTAATTTCATTCATTCTCATACTCTTAATCCATCACCACCAACCGGAAGTGTCTTAACAAAACCCACTTCAGTTTTAAATAAGATTTGTTATCAACCTGGTAGTACTACGTCATTTTTAGACCCTCTACTTCCTCCGAAAGTGAAATGGACATGAAATTCTTGCGAAGACACTGAGAGCAGATATACCCTTTCTCGGCTTAGGGAGAACAGCGTTTACAACAACGTTCGTCTGTATCTTGCTTATATGTATAGAGCCCCCGATTCAACATGCATCGAAGGCAAGACCAAAACTAATCTAAGAGTATTAATTCAGCAACAAGGTCTTAGTACCGGTGTTGATGGCTTGCGTAATTTATTTGTCCGCTTTCACGAGCACCTCGGAGTGACGATTGATCAAGTCAAGGCGGATCTTGACACCTATGGCGCTCACGTCAGAGCTAAACATGTTTCTCTTCTTCAAAAATCACGTAAGGAACAACAATATTATCGTCCCTAACTCCCTTTTTAGAGTTCGTTCAGCTCAACCAAACCCATCAACTAGTTTTCGAATTTACTATCATAATTGTGGTGGTATAACAGGAAAGTTAAATAAACTGTTCGTTGATGTTAAAACATGCCATCTCAAAATTTTGGTTTTTACTGAAACATGGATAAATGACAACTTCAAAAATGAGGAAATTCTTGAGTGATTGGTCAGTCTACCGAAATGATCGAAATTACTCTGTAGCAGGTCTCTCCCGGGGAGGAGGTGTTCTTATTGCAACCCACGTTTCCTTTTCAAGTGAGCTAGTCGAAACCACCTCTCACAAGCTCTTCGAACACCTTACAGTCTGAATCTGCTCAAGTAAAAACCTCTACATTTACATTGTTGTTATTTACATTCCCTCGAGCTCAAATGAAAGCACTTATAACGAGCTCTGTCATGCAATTTCATCAATAACCGCGGCTCTAAATGTAGAAGATAAAATTATAATTTTTGATGACTAACCGTCCCAACATTTCCTTTGTCATTGATGAGGAGGATAACTATCTTCTTCCAGTTAACCTCTCTAACTCGATTGACTATGAATTACTCAGCACGTTCTACAGCAACGATCTTCAGCAAGTTACTCCAATTTCTAACCTGAATGGCAGGTGGTTAGATTTAATCTTTACAAATTCCTATGATGAAGTAAATGTTGGTTCAACCATTGAAGCAGAACACATTTTTAATAATTCTCTTCACCACACTGCCTTCGCATTAGAGTTGTCAAATACTAATATACCTTTTACCCAATCCTCAAATAACTCAATTGCGTATGACTTTCTAAATGCGGATTACGAAAGGATAATCGAAACGATTTCAATGCTATAAATTGGGATGATGGACCATTGGACCATGGACTTAGGTAATGCGGTTTCACTTTTATATGCGTATTCTAACCATTATGGACAAACATATACCAAAAATAAAGAAAAGAGATAAACTTTCGGAGCCATGGCTCGACCATGATCTAAGACACCTGAGAAATCAACGAAACAAGCTTTACAAAATAAGTAAAAATTACCCTAATGTAAGTGAGGAAGTAAAGGTGAGATACACTGAGCTATCCAAAGAGTTTGCTATCAAGTCAGAACTAGCTTACAAATTATACACCAACCAAATTGGTGAGAAAATTCTTGAAGGTCCTAAAAAACTCTTTGACTTTGTAAATGTTAAGCGAAAGTCTGCTGGTTACCCTACCACCATGTTTAGAGGAAACGTTAGTTCTTCCGATCCTGAAGTGATATGTAACCTATATGCAGATCATTTTAAGAATGTATTTAGCGTACCGTCATACCAACATCAAGTTATGATGCCCTCTCCGATTTCATCTTTCTTGGTTGATAACATCCTCCTTACGCAAGAAGAAATTCTAAAAGCTATAAAAGAACTCGATCCAAGGAAATCTCCTGGTCCAGACCTCATCCCGTCATACTTTCTGATTAACTGTGTAGACCAACTTCTCATCCCCTTATATATTCTTTTCAATAGATCCTTGCATCTTGGTATTTTTCCGTCTTATTGGAAGTCATCCCATATTATACCTATTTACAAAAATGGCGATAAAAGGTCAGTCGCAAATTATAGGGGTATTTCTATTCTGTCTACTATTCCTAAGCTTTTTGAAAAAATTATATGTGAAAAACTTACATATCTAGTTAATCCCTTACTTAATGAACAGCAACATGGAGATTTCGTAAAGGCCGCTCAACGAATACAAATCTCGCAATCTTTAGCATCTCGCAGTCTATACAGACTTCAGTAAAGCATTTGACTGCATTGATCATGATATCCTAATTCTTAAATTGCAAAATTTTGGAATTACGGGGACCTTGCTCAACTGGATTAAGTCCTATCTCTCCGAAAGGTCCCAATTTGTTAAGTTCCAGGGTATCTTGTCTAAAAAAATCGGCGTGTTATCTGGTGTTCCACATGGCAGTCACCTTGGCCCACTTCTTTTCAACATCTTCATCTCCGACCTATCGGTAGTATTGGGAGACATTCCGCATCTTATGTATGCTGATAACCTAAAAATTTACTATGTGGATAAGTCGGAAGAAGATTCAATTTTCTTGCAATCAAAATTGATCTCCCTCGAGCAATGGTGCAATCACAATAAACTCTATCTTAACACTAATAAATGCTATATTATCAGCTTCTCGCGTAAGAACTTAATAAAACAAAATTGTTACTTCCTTAATAGCGTAGAACTAAGCAGAACAACTGATATTGTAGAAATCGGTGTTGTCTTAGATAGCAAGCTAAGATTCAACGTTCACTATGACAAAGTTTTATCCAGGGCTTGCCAACAGCTCGGATTCATTAAAAGGCGAGAAAGGAATTCAAGAATGTCTGGGTCGCAAAAACCCTATATTGTGCATTGGTTCGTCCGCTACTCGAATATGCTTGCCTAATTTTGAGTCCAGCTTTTGAGACACACAGTGAAAGATTTGAATCAATACAGAAGCAATTCTTGCTTTTTGCACTGAGAGATACATTTGACCCCCGCGATTTTCTCAACTTACCACCGTACGAACAAAGACTTTCCCTTCTTAATCTGATGCCACTATCGTCAAGAAGAACGTTACTGAGTCCATGTTTTGCTTTTGATATAATTACTGGTGCAATAGACATCCAATACCTTTTCAATAAGTGCACATTTAACGGTAAGACGAACCAGGCATACACGCCTCTTAAAGGAATCCCAACACCACACTGTCTATGAACACAATGAGCCCATAAGTAGATGCTGCAGAGTATTTAACAACTTTTGCGACTGCTACTCCCCTTCCATGTCTAAACCCACATTTAAGCGGATCCTTTCCAATTCCCTATTCCCTTCTTAAATCTCTCTCCCATTTACATATCATATCTTAGATATGTCCCATTTGTTTTCCTCCTCTTATTTTCTTTTTGACATGCTTTTTGAAATCATATCAATCCGGTGGGCGGAGTATGCCCACTTGGAGCATCAAACAAAACAAAAAAAAAACAAGGAAACGAGGAGAAGGAAAAAAAAAAAAAAACTTAGATTAAGTTAATTAAGAAAAATCTGTTAGAATAAGTATTTGCTTTGCCTTGTTTGGCCAGTAAATAAATAAATAAAAAGAAATAATCTTTACTATCGTATATGAGGAAATGAAGGTTAGTCCATGCAGTGATGCAGAAAATTTGTTAGGTTAACTCTGTTCACCATACAGCCTTAACGGTTGCTTTCTCTTCTATTCTTATGTGCGCGTTGGGCCTTTTTCTTTTTTACGGAAGACGGAGGTAAGTCAATTGAATCATTTAATTCTCCTAGGGATTTTTCCAAGGAATCAGAGCTCGCGTCGCAAGCCTTGCCTGTAGCTGTCAATTGTTTACAACACGAAAACGCAACAATAAATGTCAAAAAGAACAACAACGCAACTGCAATTTACTACCATAATGTAAGTGGTTTACGTTCTAAAACTCGCGCACTCCACGCTGCAACTTCTTTATACGATTATGGAATAATTTTGTTTACAGAAACTTGACTGACGTCTCATTTCTTGTCGAATGAGTTGTTCGACTCCAACTACACGGTGTACCGCAAGGATCGTGTCTTAAAAAGTGGTGCATCAAGAGGTGGAAGCAATCAAGATAATTGCGGTATCTTTAAAATTCTCCAGCAGAGAAATACAATTTCCATGGTGTTCAGACGACACTGAGCAGATTTGTGTTTCAGTCTCTCTTAATAGCGACTTAACTCTTTATAAAACTGAAATTATATTTATATTAAGTTATATCCCACCTAATAGTAGCTTGTTTATATTTAATGAACATATTTTCAATATTAACCACGTTGTTGGCTCTCTGAATGCTAATCAAACAGCTTGCGTGCTCGGTGATTTTGACTTGGGCAATATTGAATGGAATTTTTGCTCTGAGGAAAAATTGTTACCTTTTGATTTAAAAACCACAATTGAGGTCACCTTCTGTGATGCTTTATATGCTTTAAATTTGTTTCAGGTAAATAATGTTAAAAATTATCTTAGGAGAATTTAAGATCTAATTTTTATTAATGATGATCTTAAATATGAGCTTTTTAAATGCGATATGCCGCTAACAAACGATTCGGTACATCACAAAGCGATTGTTTTGAGTTTAGAATTTTATACTTACAAAAATGACTCTGGGGTTGGGCGTATTCTCGCATACAATTTTAAGTACGCAAATTATGCCGGTCTAAACGCGTTTTTTGGTTCTGTTAATTGGAGGTGGTTGTTTCAGCATAGCGATATAAATGACATGTATATTCAATTCAAGCATATCATTAATGAAGGGCTACAGCGGTACTGTGACGGCAAAATGAAAAGACGAAATTTAAGATTTATAAAATATAAGAATATTTATTTAGAAAGATTCACGAAAAATGATTTTAATAATGTTGAATATAAAGCAAAAACAACTATACACTCAGTATCACGTCTGTCTTGTTTCAAAATCGTCGACTCTCTAAATTTGAATTTTTACTCGTCGCTTTCGTTTTGTGTTCACGTTCGTGATTGTATGTATTTGTCAGGGCTGGTGTTATTTGTCGGGGCTGATATTATTTGTCAGGGCTGGTATTTAAATTTTGTGTTCACTGGATAGCTGACTGCTAGATGGCGCTGACAGGTACGTTCCGGTAAAAAAACAAATATTTTCTTTCAAGCATCCATGGTTTAATAGGAGATTAGTCAACGTAAAAAATCTAAGGAATACAGTTCATTTACGGTATAAAAAAACCGGTTTGTCCACGGACAAAGCAACTTTCGTTTTGCGTAGGCGAGAGTTAAATTTTTTGGCCAATTTTCTGTACAAAAAATATATCGATTCTATTGAGAGAGGCCTTAGGGCGAATCCAAAATCTTTTTGGATATTTATAAATAATAAAAGAAAATCCTCTGGTTTTCCTACACTTATGGAATATAGAGGGAAGGTGTCAAATAATTATGAAAGGTTAACTGAACTTTTTGCTGACCTTTTTGGATCTGTTTTTAAACCCATGGATTCTCACTGCGATGCAATTGCTTTTTCCATAGTGCCGCAACTCTTGAACATTGGAAATTTAGAAATTCCAGATTCGGAGATACTAGATACCTTAACAAGCATTGACTGTTCTAAGGGTGCTGGTTTCGACTTGCTTCGTCCAGTGTTTTTTAAAAAATTGTGCGCCCACTTTGTACATCGCTCTGGGTTTAATTTTCAACAAATCCCTTTCTAGTGGTATTTTCCTTAATGAGTGGAAAATCGCCTGCGTGACGCCCATATTTAAATCTGGTCAAAAGTATTTGGTTGAAAACTACAGGCCTATCGTTAAGTTATCAATTATCCCTAAAGATTTTGATAATATAGTTAACAAACTCCTTTTTGTTGAAGTACGGGACCTCATTGCTTGCCAACAGCATGGATTTTTTAAAGGTAGATCCAATACTTCTAACTTAGCAATTTTTTCTAATTTTGCAATTAATGCTATTGAAAAAGGTTCGCAGGTTGATGTCATATATACGGACTTTTCAAAAGCCTTCGACAGCGTAAAACATTCTGTTTTGATAAACAAACTTGAAATAATGGTTATTCACTCACAGTTTATGAAATGGATTTACTCTTACCTTTCCGGTAGAAAACTAACTGTCACGATTGGCGAAAATCGTTCAAAACTCTTTAATGGGTCATTTGGGTCCTTTACTTTTTAATCTATTCATTAACGATATAACGCAGTCTTTTAAGATTAGTAAGTGTCTGTTATATGCAAATGATTTAAAGATTTTTTTAGATGTTAATGATTGTACGGATTGCGTTAAACTCCAGGATGATTTTTTATCCTTATCGCAATGGTGCAATACGAACCAGTTAAATCTAAATTTTGAAAAATGTAAGGGCCTCACTTGGCTGGCAAAAATCCTCTACCTAACCCTCCGCGTGGGTGCCGGCTGGAAATAACTGCTACAGTGTCTCAATCCGGGACGGCGGTTAGCCAAGGGGAGGTTGCAGCCACAGTGCTCTGACTCTCAATAGTTCTAGTGCTGTTGGTGCGTGTCCTTCCCATCGGTTTGAGGTATGTTCTGAATCGAGGTGTCATGCGACCCGTGCTAAGGATTTACTAGGCTGGAGGCCCATCAAAAATAGTCCAGTTGCTCACGGAGCGTATCGGATACCAGGAGCCCTTCGATACTATTTAGCCTTACCCGCACACAGGGACTTCTGTGGGGGTGGACCTTCCATTGTCCTACATTCGTGCGAATCAAATGGAAACAAACAAACAAAATTCAAAAAAATATAAAAAAAGAAGAGTCCGGTACTCATAAAAAACCGGAAGGGAACTCCATTCCCGTATCCGCCCGATTGGTGGAACAAGCCAAAGCTGCAAGCTGCAAGCTGCTTCGCAATTTCGGTGGGTGGGTTGATCCCACACAAACACAAAGGACTGCAGAGCCGGTCACAGGAGCCGCCACTGAGGTACTGGAGGAGAAACTTGGCCTGAGCACTTCGGCACAAGCGAAGGGTCGGGTGCGAAGGCCTTGAACAAATCCAAACCTGGTATGGTTGCTCGGTAAGAGCAAGCGTTATCGTCCGTCCAAACTGGCCTGGTACGAAAGGTGTGCCAAAGCAAAACTGCTTAAGAGCCAAAATAATAAAGCGGGAACTCCCCTGAAGGTTGCTCCCTTGAGGGCGAGCTTGCCAATAAAAAGCAAAGATCTGCGGATGAGACATATGCTGCAAAAGTGGTCAAGGGGGAAGGAAGGGTGATGGGCGTCATTGACACTGGAAGGGCGGACAGGGCACTCCCCCGGGACAAATGGAGGTGGGTAGAAGCTGCCTTAGCCGAAGCCTTTTTCCAGGTCCTGGAAGAGCACCCTGGTCCAAACCCTCACTGTCACGATGCTGGATGGTACAACTTTGGCCACATCAAGCTGATAGCTTGCGACGAGGAACGATCGGCTACCTTTTATAAAGCGGCCATCAGTAAAGTTGGAGAGGTTTGGCCTGGGGCTAAACTGCAAGCGGTAGACAAGTGCGATATGCCGCATCGTCCCAGAACCAGGGTCTGGATACCCAAAAGGCCAAATGACCCGGAGGCTATTATACAAATGTTCCGGGTATGCAATCAGGACATGCCCACAGAAGGCTGGGCCATCGGCAAGCCGGAGGAGCCTGTGCGGCCCTCAAGGCAGTTACTACTGCTGCTAAATGACGAGTCGCTGAAGCCGTTGGAGGAAAAGAAGGGAGTCCTCTGTTTTGCTCTCTCCAAGGTCTTCCTGAAGGTGTACGACAGGGACAGGAAGTCCATACTGGGTTCTTCAATCGAAGCTCCGCCAAGCCAGGCGGAAGCAGAGGTTGCTGAGCCCCCGGGTTGCATACTGTATGGTAATCTGGAAGAGACCATGTCAGTAGACTCGGTTAACCTCAGCAGGGTGTCTGGCCTTTACTGTGAGGATGCTCTTCTCTCGGAGGAGCTATCTGAGGAGGAAGAGGCCAACACAACGGTCGTGGAAAGCCACAAATCTGGAGCGGGTGGGGGTGCTCCAGATTAACCTTCACCACTCAAAACTCGCCTCGGCGAACCTACTAATCCATCTTCAGAAAGGTGGATTCGACGTAGTCCTCATCCTGGAACCCTGGGGAAGTGGTGGCAGGATCTGCGGCTTGAGGACGAAGGGGTACAAGATGTTGGTAGCTAACAACGTAAGTATGCCTAGAACTTGTTTCTTAGCCAAAAACAATATTAATTTATTTCTACTTTCTAGATACTGCGACAGAGATTTGGTTGCAGCCAGTCTAGAACTGGACAAAAACACCTATTGGCTGGCTGCAGCCTACTTTTCGCACGATGAAAGTCCGCCTCCAGAGAACTTCAGGAAGATGGTGGATGATGCGGGCGGTATATGACGAGGGGTCTTTGTCTCGGCCTAATGCGCACAACTCCGTGTGGGGAAGCACAAACACGAACGAAAGGGGTGATTTACTTTTTGAGAATTTGATTAGTACAAACCTTTATATATGCAATAATGGTGAAGACCCAACCTTTGCTATCAAAAATAGAAGTGAAGTCTTAGATATAACTTTAGCCTCAGACTTCATCTTCGACAAAATTGGTGAGTGGAAGGTGTCTAACGAGCACTCTTATTCCGACCACCGCTATATTGAGTATACCTTTCTTAACACGTCTCCTAAACCAATCTACTCTATCAACATTTGGAGATCAGACTGGGGACTCTACAGAAGGGCCTTGGCAAAATCTTTGCCATCTGGTCCGATTAACAAACCAAAATCGGCAATGGATTTAGAGAAGCTAGTTTATGTATTAACCACAGCAATCAATCGCTCACTGGCATCCTCCTGCCGAAAAAAGGCACTCAAGGGGAAGCTAAAACCAAAATGGTGGTCTTTTGAACAGAATGGCCTAAGAACTAATTCCAGGAAGCTCTTCAACACATCAAAATGTTCGAGAGCGGAACACGATTGGGCTGCCTACAAGGTAGCTCTTAAAATTTTCAAAACCGAAACAAGGAAAGCTAAAAGATCCTCTTGGAAACAATTCTGTGAAGGAATTGAAGATTTTTCAGAGGCATCCAGGCTGCGTAAAGTTCTTGCTACTACACCATGCACACCCGGCTACCTCAAAAGGTCGGATGGCTCATGGACAATGTCTAGCGAGGAATCTCTTGACCTTCTTTTAGACATGCACTTCCCTGGTAATGGCGCGGCCGTGTGTGCGCCCCTGCCCCACCTCAGCTTTCCCAGCATGAGGTCGAAGGCATCGTCTCTGACAGGAAGTTAAAATGGGCGGTAAACAGCTTCAAACCCTACAAATCACCGGGATTGGACGGCGTTTACCCTATAGAAATACAAGAGGCCATGCTTATCATAATTCCCTGGCTTCGTACAATTTTTAATGGCTGCATAAGTCTAACGCATATTCCCACAGCTTGGAAAAAGGCAAGGGTGGTCTTTATACCCAAGGCAGGGAAGACATCACATACCACCCCAAAAGACTTCAGGCCCATTAGCCTAACGTCTTTTCTATTAAAGACGTTAGAACGCCTTTTAGAACAAGATCAAGCCTAGTCGTGAACAAGATCATTACAGAGCTTATAGACAAGCTACTCAACAGTAGAATAGTTCTATCGGACCTGGGTGCATACACTGAAATAAGACCTGTCTCAAGAGGAACGCCTCAAGGAGGTGTTCTCTCTCCACTCCTCTGGAATTTGGTAGTTAACGATATACTGCAATTTCTGGAGAGAGATGGATGTGCAGTGGCAGCCTACGCCGATGACCTAGCAATCGCAGTCAGAGGCAAGTTTCCTACTACTCTATGCGACATTATGCAAAGGGCTCTTTGCAGACTTGAGCAATGGGACAAGCCCTGTGGTCTTGGAGTTAATCCGGCTAAAACAGAGCTGGTACTATTCACCAGGAAATATAAAATTCCGTCCTTAACACCAATCGTACTAAATGGGTCTGTTCTGTCCCTTGTGGATAATGCAAAGTACCTAGGACTAATACCCCCAAGATGGGGGTTTTCGCCTCGTATCGTTCACTGGCTGTATACTGGGGTCATAAGACCTATTCTTCTGTATGGAGTAGTAATATGGTGGTCGTCCTTAGACAAGGTCACATGTATGAAACAACTCCAAAAATTGCAGAGAATGGCATCTATATGCATCAGCGGTGCTCTGAGAACAACACCGAATGCAACCTTAGAGACCATATTTCATCTTCCACCACTAGACCTAGCTGCCAAACAGACAACAGCCTATTCGGCGATAAGACTAAGAGAACTGGGAGTATCGAAAAGTCTGACAACGGGTCATTCATCCATACTTAACAACTTGCAACTTCATTCCATCAAGGACTGATTACTGCAAGCCCTCGCTTTCCTTCGAAGGAAGGTATGGTATGCGTATTCCGCCTAGAACATACTGGGTCAGTGGAGCACAATGGAAACGAGGGTGTCTATATTTCTATACAGATGGATCAAAATTAAACAAGGTCTACTCAAAAGAGCTTGGGGTATCTCTGGCTCGTAGGCTTCCTGACTACTGTAGTGTGTTTCAGGCCGAAATGATGGCAATAGGGGAGGTTGCATCATGGCTTTCAAAAAACGTTGTCTCCAAACAGGAAATTAATATCTTCTCAGATAGTCAGGCTGCGATAAAATCGTTGAAACAAGTAGCCACAAACTCTAAAGTAGCCAAAGAATGTCGTGCTTCATTAGGTGAAATGTCGAACTACTTCAGCATCAACCTAATATGGGTACCTGGGCATAAAGGCATAAAAGGTAATGAAAAGGCAGATGAGCTTGCTAGAAATGGGACAAGAGCGATATCAACTATGGTTAACCCACCGGGTATTCCGTTAGCGACTCTTAAGCTGCTAATCAGTAACAATATCATATCGGAAGCCAACACTAGGTGGGCTGAACTCTCGACATGCTGAGCATCAAGGCTTATCTGGCCGACACTAGATCCCGGGCGATCGAGAGCCCTTCTCTCACTGGCAAGACCAGAACTAGCCACAATAGTGGATGTCATCACAGGACACTGCTTGATAGGCAGACATGCCTACATGTTAGGAGTTATCTGAAATGACTTCTGTAGAAGCTGCAGGGACGAGGAAGAGGAAGAAACCATCTCCCATCTTCTGTGCTCCTTTCCTGCGCTAGCCAGAAGATGGCACAAATATTTAGGCTCCTTCTTCTATCATGAGCTTGACGACCTGTCTTCGACTGATGTCAGGCGTCTAATAGGGTTCATCAAGAGCTCAAGTGGTTCCATTTTTTAATGAAGGCCTGTGTGCAGTGGTATCACAATAGACCTGTCTGGTCTAAGTGAGCTGGTGTATGCTATTTCATATACACCGGCTGCCGCCTCTACCTAACCAAACCTAAAAGGTCCTCACTTTTGCTCGGAAAGTACATCCTATTATATATGAGTATGAGTATAACTCCTGTGAAAGTTTCTCCAGGGTGAATCAATTTAAAGACCTTGGTGTCGTTTTTTACCATAAACTTCCTTTCGATACCCATTTGGAATATATTACCGCAAAAGCCAACTCCCAATTTGGGTTTCTGAAAAGGAATTCCATGGAATTTCTAGATCCCTTCACACCAAGGACACTTTTTTAGTCTGGTTAGATCTCTACTAGAATATGGGCATTTCCGCCGAAAAGTCCACCGTGACACGAAAATTAAAAGTTATTAAAAACTTATTATTTCATTATATTATCTTAGAGAAACATTTTTATTTTATTGATTTAAGCAATTTAAATATAAATTGATTTACCATGATAATCAAATCGTCTGCACTGTTTCACAAGTGTAATTTTTCCTCTTAGTTAATGGTTTTGTAAATGTTTTGTAAACGTTTTTGTTTTAGTAAAAATGGAAGGCATTGGCTAAAAATAATGAAAAATGGTTGAGTTACTTTGAAAATAAACTTATACTATTTCAAATCCTTCTAAAAAAAGTTTTATACATAAACTCTTGCCAATTTACAGAATTTTACTAATTTTGTGATCCAAGTCAAAAACCACATCCATTTTTTGTCACGTAACGTATCATTTTTGGTGGCTTCTATCTAAGAGCCGAACTTTTGACAACTCTTAGGTCTTACACCTTGTATGGTGTGGTTAGTAAGCTATTGGAAAATCAAAATAAGGAACTTGTTAGTTAAATTTTTCATTATTTTTTCACTCATTAAAGTCGTACGATCGTCACGTGCGCCACCAAGGAAATGCCCATATGCTTCGGTTGTGTGGTACCCCTTCTATGATGTATCGATTACCCGTATTGAGAATATTCAAAAAAGATTTACCAGATTTGCTTTGAGAAGACTCTACACCTGGGATACAATGCCTACATATTGGGTACGTTGCCGTCTGTTAGGCCTCAGCAGCTTATCTGACAGACTAATCTTTAATGTTTTGCTCGTTAAGGATATAATTGATAGTAAAATTGATTCTTCGGAATTATTAGCTTTAATTCCATTCAATGTTCCTGCACGTAATTTGAGAGAATTGAATTTATTCTATATCCCATACTAGAGAACTAACTATGGGTCTAATGAACCACTTTCTCGATGCCTCTCAACTTGTAATATATTTGCGAGAATATGTTCATTAAACGTCTTAGTGATGTTATTATGAGCTATCAAGATTCGAATTAAGAAATCGTGTAATTAAACTTTATTCACACGAGTATTGTTTTATAGTAATCTGTAAGGGCCTCGGCCCAGTAGATGAAATATTAATATAATATAATATAATAACTCCATTGCGTACGATTACATCAACGCCGATTACGAAAACATAAAATGTTATCTTAGTGCTTTAAACTGGAATTATATTCTTTCCAACTTAGACGTAGACAGCGCTGTCTCTAGATTTTATCAGCACATTTTTACAGCTATCGAAAGTTATGTGCCAAAAATAAAGAAAAAGGATAAGCTTCAGAGCCATGGCTAGATAGAAATCTCAGATTTTTGAGGAATCAAAGAAATAAAATCCATAAACTTCTCAAAAACACTGATAATGTAAGCGATGAACTTAAATTATGGTATGACGATCTATCAAAAGAGTTCTCTATCAAGTCAGAAGAAGCGTACAAGTTGTACACTAACCTTATCGGTGAGAAAATCATCCAAGAACCGAAAAAATTCTTTGACTTTGTTAACTTGAAGCGTAAATCTAGCGGCTATCCATCGTCTATGTTTAAAGGTAATGTCAATTCGTCCAACCCTCATGAAATCAGCAACTTATATGCGGATCATTTTAAGGAGGTCTTTTGTCAATCTACTACCCAATTTGAAGTCTCTTCTTCCAGCTCGAATATTGTGGTGGATAGTATAAATTATATAAGGGACCTGGACCGGACCTTTTATCTATAAGCTTCCTGGTGCGATGCTTAGACCAACTACTTCTGCCATTATACAGAATTTTTAACGAATCACTGTCTTGTGGGACATTTTCTTCATATTGGAAATCATCCCATCTAACACTAATTTACAAGAGTGGTGATAAAAGGTCTGTTAAAAATTGTAGAGACATAGCTTTTTGAAAAAATTATTTGTGATAAGCTAACAAGTATCATCAACCCACGTTTAAATGAGCAGCAACAAGGCTTCCGTGAGGGATGTTCTACAACAACCAATCTCATGATCATGGTATCGGATGTTTTAATAAATATCGAAAAAGGACACCAAATAGATGCTGCTTATACGGATTGCTAACATGTAAATTAGAAAAATTCGGTATTACGGGACCCATACTAAGTTGGCTAAAATCATATGTCGACGGCAAATCCCAGTATGTTAAATTCCAAGGAACTCTCAAAAAAAAATTGCAGTCTCCTCAGGAGTTCCGCAAGGTAGCCACCTTGGTCCTCTTCTTTTAACATATTTATATCGGACTTGTCAGAAGTCCTGAACGATATCCCACACCTTATGTATGCAGACGATTTAAAAATGTTCTATGAAATCAAATCAGAGACAGATGTACATTTTTTAGTCAAAACTGTTGTCTCTGGAGCAATGGTATATCCAAAATAAACTGCATCTTAAAGTCAATAAATGCAATGCTATAAGTTTTTCTCGTGAGAACATGGCATTACATACCTACCACCTCAATAGTACCGAGCTTAAAATAGTCAATCATGTAGTGGATCATGGAGTAGTCTTGGATTGCAAGATGCGCTTTAATTTGCACTATGACAAAATTTTTTCAGAGCCCTCAAACAGCTTGGTTTTATAAAAAGGCGAGCAAACGAGAGCAGTTAAAAAAGTCCTTGCAAACCTCAACATAAATAAAGCCTCTGGTCCGGATGGCATACCACCACTTGTGTTTAAAGCGTGTGCTTCTAGTCTGGCTCGGCCTTTGCGTAACCTGTTTAACATCTCCTACAGGACAGGAGTATTTCCATCTTGTTGGAAGGTCGCAAGGGTCCAGCCAGTACCAAAAAAGGGTGATGCCACGAACCCTGCAAACTACCGACCCATATCGATATGCTCTTCGCTCGCCAAAGTTATGGAGAGCGTAATTAACTTCAACCTTATGAACTATCTGGAGCACAATGAATTGCTTAGTGACCGTCAATATGGTTTTCGTAGGGCCCGCTCTACTGATGACCTTATGGCGTTCCTAACTGAAAAATGGAACCAATGCGTTCACTTATTCGGTGAGAGCAAAATTGTTGCTCTGGATATTTCTAAGGCATTTGATCGAGTGTGGCATAAAGCGCTCGTGTCTAAACTAATTGCATATTGTGTCGGTGGTACCTTTGCTCGGTGGATCACGTGCTTTTTGATGAATCGAACGATCCATGTTGTAGTCGATGGCATATCGCCCAGAGAGCACGCCATCAACGCACCCGCAACGTGTACCGCAGGGCTCAGTTCTATCGCCAACTTTGTTCCTAGTTTTTATCAACGACCTTCTGTCGTTGACTCACAACCCAATTCATTCGTTTGCGGATGACAGCGGCATTTGCCATTGATATTCATTTAAAAAACGCCCGAGCTCTTTGGAGATTGAGAGGAAGAGGCAACATATGAATGACACACTCAATAATGACTTGGGAAAAATCTCCGAGTGGGGTCTTGCTAATAGAGTAGAGTTTAATGCTAGCAAGACCCAGTGTTGTCTGTTAACCCACAAGCGAATCAATTGCCCCTTAGCTCCCCTCAATATGAACGGTGTAGATCTTACGGAGTCAGACGCTCTTGACGTTCTAGGCATTTCAATACAAGCAGATCTTCGGTGGAATGATCACATTTTTGATGTGTCAAAAGAAGCAGCCAAATGCCTTGGTTTTTTAAAACGGTGTAAGAAATACTTCACTCCATCTGTTTTCCGTTTGATCTATACCTCATATATTAGGCCGAAAATATAGTACAATTCGCACATTTGGGCAGGGGCTTCAAGATCATATTTGGAGCTTCTGGACCGGATTCAAAGACGTGCGATATATTTGATAGATGATGGAAATATTTCATCTTCTATCAACTCTCTTGGGCATCGTCGCAATGTTGGTTGCCTAAGCCTTCTGTACAGGTACTACCATGGGAAGTGTTCAAGGGAGATACATAGGGAGATACATAGAGCTGACGCCACCAGCTCGTGTGTTTCCTAGGTCCACTCGGGCTGCTCTCCAAGCCCATCCCTTTACCAGTGCAACTTTGCCCAATGTTGTAATGTTGTTTGCCCAAATCGCATTACCGAGATAATTCGTTCTTCGGTCGCTCAGTAAAATTGTGGAACAATCTCCCTGCGATCGTGTCTCCCGGCAGTTTCAATCTGTGTAAATTTAAATCAAATCTTCACCGACACTACTCCATCTTTCCACCCTCCTGTTATGTACTAAGACACTCTCTCTGTTTTTATGTACTAAGACCCTCTCTCTATATATCATTCTTGTAAAACTTAGCTAATTGTTATAAGCAAAACGATTCTAATAAACAGTCGTAAAACAAAAGTCAAAGTGTTCGTATAATTAGTTCATTGTCGACGAGGAAAAAGTGAAAAAAAAATGGCGACAAACACTAACTCATTTGTTGGTTCCGTGAAAGCGTTTGTTCTGGGTGAGGACTTTGAATTGTATGTGCGCCGATAAAATCATCTATTCACGTTAAACTCAGTGAAAGGAAAAGGTTGTTTTTTTATGTAGCTTAGGAGGACCGTAACTCTACAAAGTGATTGTCTCCTTAACGGCTCCAAAAACAGAAAATGATTTTGAGTACAGTGAATTAGTCAAAAAGTTGGGCAATAATTTTAAGCCACAAAAAAACATAATCGCTGAATGTTATAAATTCTTCAAACGGAGTCGTAGTGATGGAGAAAATATAACGGAGTTTATAATAGAACTTAAGCAGTTAGCGCAGCAATATGATTTTGGTGAATTTTTGGACAGAGCGTTGTTGATACAATTTGTCTGTGGAGTTGGAGATGAAAAAATTCAACAACGGCTGGCTACTAGGTGAAGGAGACATCAAAACTTTTGAGAGAGCAATTCAAGTAGCCAACGCTGTTGAGATGACAACTAGTAACGTGGAAATGATAAAGGTGGAAGAAGGCAGAGTCAATGTTTTAAGAAAGAGCTCTGAACAACATAGGAAACCGTTTAAAAATGCATTCGAGAAGGAGAGAAATTATGTTGGATGGCAAGTACGAGCGAACAACGGTGAACAAATGGCAGCAACGCAGCAAGGCAGTGGGGCCAGAGTGGGACCGGGTTTCGAAGCGATGCAGTGAGAGGTGCGGCAGCCAATTTTCGTAGAAGATTTGTTTGTTTTTTCTGCGGCAAGGAAGGGCATATTCAGAAATTCTGTAAACAAAGAGCGTTTCGAGGTGGCTTTAATAAAATTGATGATGATGAAGATGGTGAAATCGAAAATGACGAAAAATTGATAAATAATATAAACAATGTTAGTTCTTTAAAAATTAAGCCGCTTAAAATTAATTTGAACATTGAAAATAATAACTTAGAGTTTAAAATAGATACAGGGGCGTGTATTACTGTAATCCATAAAGATGATTTTCAAAGATATTTCGCAGAAAAGCAAATTTCATATGAAGCAAACGTCTTCAAATTAATTTCTGGCGAACAAGTTAATACTTAATGTAAATTTATTGTTAATGTAAAATTTAAATCTTTACAGTTTGAGTTAGAGTTAGTGGTTGTAAGCACTAAGGTATATTTCAGTCCCTTATTGGGACAAAATTGGTTAGAAGTATTATTTAAAAACTGGCAAAATTTTTTTTTAGATTATTACAATAATAACATAAATGTAACTCAAGCTGATTCAGATATAGATTTTAATAAATTACAATTTTTGGAAAAATACAACACAACAAAATCAAAATCTAATGACACAGTTATAAAAGATTTTCAGGCTGAAATCATGTTAAAAGATGAGGCGTACCCGATATTTTGTAAGCCATATATAGTTCCATATGGATTAAAAGATAAAGTAGAGGCTGAAATTCAAAGATTGTGCAAAGAAAATGTGATGATACCGGTAAAGCGAAGTAGTTAGGCTTCTCCATTGGTAATAGTTAATAAAGGGGATGGATCTATTCGCTTATGCGTGAATTGTAAGGTAACAATAAATAAGTTCGTTGTAATGGAACATATCGCTATACCTCGTATGGACGATATTTTAGCGTCTATGAGTGGGTGGAAAGTTTTCACGAAACTGGATCTGGCTGGAGCTTATTTGCAAGTTGCAGTTTCAGAACGATCAAGAGAGTTCCTCACTGTCAATACTCACGTAGGCCTATTTCAATTCACTCGACTCATTTTTGGACTTAAGACTGCACCGCAGATTTTTTGTTCAATTATTGATAAAATTTTGAGGGGACTTCGAAAGGTACACATATACTTCGATGACATTCTAATTGGTGGTAAGACCGAAGAGGAATGTAAGTCAAATGTAGTTAAAGTTCTCGATCGATTATTGGATTACAAGGTTAGGGTTAACATTGAGAAATGTAAATTTTTTCAAAATTCAATTGATTACCTGGGTTATCGTATAACAGGAGAGGGGTTAAAGCCAAGTTCATGCAAGATTGAGGCTGTAATACAGGCACCAGAACCAAAAAGTAAAGCTCAACTTAAGTCTTATCTAGGAAAGGTAAATTACTACAACAAATGTATTCCAAGTTTGTCAGGCCAATTACAATGCTTATTTGACTTGGCCAAAGAAAATTCGAAGTGGACATGGGGTAAAGAACATAGTGATTGCTTTGATAGAAGTAAACGATTACTTACTGATATTGAAATTTTAACGCATTATGATCCCACTAAGCCAATAATTATTGCGGCAGATGCTAGCCCTTATGGGGTAGGTGGGGTCTTGTCGCACATGGTAGATGGAGTTGAACGTCCAATTATGTTTGTGTCAAGTACATTAAGTGCAGCAGAGCAAAACTATTCACAGTTGCATAAGGAAGCTTTAGCAATAATTTTTGCTGTAAAAAAATTTCATAAATACATATACGGGTTACATTTTACAATTTACAGCGATCCCAACCTTTAGGGCTGTTTTTGGGAACAAAAAAGATATTTCAGGGATAGCAGCTAATCGGCTTCAACGCTGGGCTTTATTTCTATCCATGTATTCATACGAAATAAAATATAAAAAAGGCAAAGGCATGGCTAATGCAGATGCTTTATCCAGATTGCATATACTGAGGCTGATAGTATTAATGCGTTGAATATTTCCAAATATCCATTAAATTTTCAGGATGTCAAAGATAGGATGAGAGACGATGAAACTTTATCTAAAGTTTATAATTGTATTATCTCGAATAAGTGGCCAGGAGAAATGACAAAAGAAGTAAAGGCTTACTACGCCAAAAGAGCTTCGTTAGCAACGGAAAGCGAATGTCTTCTTTATGGAGAGCGTCTGGTAATACCTTCGTCGTTAAGATTCACAATTTTAGGAATGTTACATGAACAGCATATTGGCATAGTTCGAAGCAAAGCGTTAGCACGCACCTATGTTTGGTGGCCGGGCATTGAGGTAGAGATCGAAGAGTTTATAAAACAATGTGAAACATGTAAAGTTACGCAAAACTCCAATCCAGCCATGCTCGCTAGCAGGCCAGCATCTGCTTATTCATTTGAGAGGGTACATATAGATTTTTGTATGATAGATGGGCGCCATATTTTGATTTTGTTCGATACTTTTTCTAAATGGATGGAAGCTATCACAATGAAATCGACAACGGCTCAAAATGTTATTGAAAAGCTTAGATCCATATTTACAATGTTTGGGTTACCAAGTCAAATTGTTAGCGACAATGGGCCGCCATTTACGTCGAGGGAGTTTTTAGATTTTTGCAAATCAACTGGCATAGAAGTTCTTAAATCATCCGCTTTCCACCCACAATCAAACGGAAGCGCAGAAAGTGTAGTCCAGACTTTTAAAAATGGAATTAGAAAAGCAATTTTAGACCCGGAACAAATGAAAGAACCATGGCAGCTTAAAGTAGATCGGGTTTTATTAAAATATAGAACAACACCAACTACAGTGACGGGAGTATCTCCAGCAAACATGATCTTCCAATTCAAACCTCGTACTTTATTCGATATTTTAAAGTTTGACGATAAAGAAAAACATTATGTTAGACGTGATAATCTGAATCAGCTAAGGCAAAACAAAGAAAGGGGTAATTGGAGTAACAGAGTACACAAAAATTGTAACAAAAAACTTTTAGAATTTACAATTAATGAAAATATTTTATATAGAAATATATTTAATAATAATTTTAAATGGATACCAGGAGTTATCTTGAGAAAGTTAAGTAAATATAGATATTTGGTTCTTGTTAACAATATACAAAAACAAGCGCATATAGATCAATTAAATATAGAAAAATATATATAGAAAAATATTTCAATTATTAATAAATACACGGTTACTCCTACCACTTATACTTCTGTAATTGATATAAAAAAAGATCCAAAGAGAAAGTTAAGCCAGAGTATAGCAACTAGAAGTATGGCTAAGAAAATTAAGTTAGACATGTAAGCTTATTTAGTTTGGGAGGAGTGTTATGTACTAAGACACTCTCTCTGTTTTTATGTACCAAGACCCTCTCTCTATATATCATTCTTGTAAAACTTAGCTAATTGTTATAAGCAAAACGATTCTAATAAACAGTCGTAAAACAAAAGTCAAAGTGTTCGTATAATTAGTTCACCTCCAACTAACTATCACCCGTCTTCCGAATCAACACAATGCTGAGTGCTGGTGAAGTCTAAAAAAAAAAAAGCTATGGGTAAAATAAAATTAAGCGTATGAGACAAATATTTTTGCAGATTATACATAAACATTTTATAGACGGCTAAAGACTTCGAATATACTTTAATATGGACGCGGGGTATTTTAGCTTCTGTACCCTGCCGAAGCTCCATTCCTTACTAGTTTTTTATTTCGTTTAAATAGCTTATTTTTGATTTTTGTTTTTTTAAGATCATTTGATATCAACGGTTTTAATTTTTCAGAGTCGCGTGATTTTCTCTTTTTGGTTTTCGTACAACTTTCAACATAAACAAAAAGTTTATTAAGAAACTCAGAATAAACCTTACAGGCGTTGAATTCATTATAGACTTCGAAACAATTTTCAAAGCGTAGAGCATTTAATCTTAAATTTGTAAGTTTATTGGTTGATGGAGAACTAGACATGCAATCATTACTCAATATACAATTCGCAATACTTAAGCACGTTTAGCAGTGATGAGTGATTTATTTATTTTATTTATTATTGATCTGAAGGTCAATAACTGAACTATTAGTTATTATAATTTTTAAAACGGACAAATATATGATCTAGAAAAGTTTCGGATAAGGATGACAAACGTGTCAGCTGGTTTATGCACGCTTCAAGACCAATTGATGCAAGTCGATAATAGCATTGCTTTCAGAAATATTTAAACAAATATCAACAATTAAACATAAATTAGAGTGATTTTCGTTTGAAAGAAGGCATTTTAATTCATTGAAAAAGATATGTGAAGTAGAGCCGTTTATAAATCTATAAATACACAAGAACGCGAAATTATTACTACCAATTAAACATTTTACCCTTAAAGCGTCGCAACTGGGAAGTTAAAACAAAAATGCTCAAAATTTACAGTAGACCAAATAATTACCACCAGACGCATAATTATTATTGCAGTTAGCTACAAAGTTTTATCCTGGAATATCAAAAAGTGATTTTTCCTCATCATAAATCCAAACTTCCGTCAAAAATTTAAACGCAGGCTTGTTTACGAACGACTCTAAGTGGAGTAGAAAGATATCAAAATTTCTACGCAGGCTTCGTGTTTTGATGTAAAATTTGTGAATTGTTGGAATAATTAGGGATGTAACACAGGTCAGAAGCATTTACATTACTACAGTTAATAAAAACAGCCAGAGCAGCTCGCTCCTCGTGCTTTAGACAAGAGTGACGAAAAACCAAAATTAAGTTGCAGTAGCGCACAGTGTAACGAGCCCATATAGCGAGTGGCCAAAAATAGAAGGAGTTGCCCTAGAATCATGAAATTTTGTGAAGATGAGTTTTATGATAATTGAATTATTTAAAAAAAAAATTTGGGCATATTGAATAAATGGCACGCCTGCCTCCCATATAACCGAAATCGGTAATCTGATATAGATCCCCAAAAAATTACCCTAGATAAATAAAATTTAGTAAATAGCTGGTATGAAAATGAACCAAATCAGCCGATTAATACGCCCACCTCCAATGTAACCGAAATTGGTAATTCGGTATATTTACACAAAAAAGTATCCCAGATCATTAAAAATTGCTACACATACTTTTTTTGTAGCTATAAATATCTGGTGTGAAAATTAACCAAATCGGTAACTAATACGCCCACCTCCCATATAACCGAAATAGGTAATCTATTTCCTCAAAAAAGGATCCCAGATCATTAAAATTTTCTACACATAGTGTTTTTGTAGCTATAAATCACTGGTGTGAAAACGAATCGAATCGGTTAACTAATACGCCCACCTCCAATATAACTGAAATCGGTAATTTGATATATTTCCCCAAAAAGGATTACAGAGCAATAAAATTTTGTGCACCTAGTTTTTTAATAGCAGCAACTAGTTGCTAAATTAACCCAGAGCAATAAAATCAAGTGCACATTTATCCAAAATGCAAAGTTTTATTGTATAATTATTTATTAATTAATACCAAAAGTAAGGATTATTTATAAATTTGTTTGTTTTAAATTGCATATTAGGAGAATTAAGACTCAAAGTATCTTTTTATTATTAAATACAACAATTTTAGTTTATTTTTACTAATCTAGCTTATAATAACATAGGTTTATAAATAAATCTATTCGCTATCGCTTTCCGATTCATTATTCGACGTTGAGTCGCTTGCAATTAAATAAGCAAAATCTATTTCTAAATTACTGTCTTCACATTCTTCTTTCGTTTCAATATTCAAAAGATAAGGGGCGGTATCCTGGTCTATGGTTTGTTTCTTGCTTCGAATTTGTCTGTGGGATGAGATAATGGGCTCTGAAGAGAGCAATAAATTAACTAAGAGGTCCCTATTGTTACGTGTCCCTAGCTATCGTACCTGGCATGACCGCGCCGATTAGCTCAACATTTTACGGGCGCAGTTCTCAACCGTCATGCCAGGTCAAGGGAGCAACAATAACTTCCGGTTATTTTTTTATTTTTTTTTATTTTTTATTATATTATATAACTGAAAGCAAAATTAATACCATAAATACTAATAAAAAAAAACACTGGAACCAAAACAAATAGAAATCGAACCAAAATAAAATATGAAAAAAAACTTTAAAACTCGCGACGCAAACAACACCAAATACCGACGAGAACCAGGAGATGTTTAGCCTGCTGCGTGCCCACCCAACCTTAGTTATCATCCATTTATTTAGATAACCCCATAAAAGAAGCACTGAAAAAAAATCGCCTTTAAATGCCTTTAAATGCCTTTAAATGTCACCGGTAAGTACCACCTTAAGACCGTCCTTGTATTTACTTCCCCCCCACAAATTAATTTAGCAAACCATATTTTTTTCCAATTTTAAGTTTACATTTTTTTTATTTATAAAACAAACTAACATTACTTTTCCTCTTTCTTTCAGACAATGGATATTATTTTACAGGATTGCTGACCTTATTATTATATGTGGAAAAATATCTATATGTATTATATATTTTGAAAAAAATCTTATAAAAAAAAATATGTATTATATAAAAAATCAGAAAAATTACATGTTCACAATTAAGATATAATAATACAAATTACCATTCCACTGTAAAAAAAAGACGTTATTAAATTAAGAACGCTAAAAATGCTAAAAAGAACAATTGTATAAAAAAAATTTAAAAATTTATATAAAAATAAATGATATCAAAGATATTTATAAATAATATGGATATATCTTCAAATAAATATGTATTTATAATTAGGTATTGAATTTGACAATTTTTACAAATGGCGAAATATGATTAGGTAGGTATATATATAACCAGGCATTATTTTTTTAAGATTTTCAAAATGGGCTAATGAAAAATTTATTATAAATAAAATTCTTAAGAACTGGCAAATTTTGTGTTTCTAATTTTTTTTCTTTTTTCAAATCCCGAAATTCGGAACAAAATAAAATGATGGCCTTTTTGTCCATCCAAGAATTTTAATACAGACGCGACTTTTCTTTCATGTTATTTTTTTCTACCTAAAGGAGCTCTCTTAGGGGTATTTATAATATATGAAAAAATTAAAAGAAATTATCACAGAAAAAAAACACGATCAGGGTAAGTTTAAAATGTGCCGATTTTCGAAATTTTTTTTTTTAAATTTCCAGCCAATTTTGAAAAAAAATTTTTTCTTAAAATTTGGTTAAGCAAAACTTTTTTTCCTTAAACACATATTTGAAATTAACGCTAAATATAACAAGCAAGAAAGAACTAAAATAAATACATATATATCTCTAGCTATGCAAAAATTTTCAGAAACATATATCTACATCTGCCACCATTTTGCCTAATACTCAGCAGCCATTTTTGACGCCAATTATTTTTGATCTAACGCGACCATTTTTTTTTTTTTGCACAGCACCATTTTTATTTTTACTTTCGCATAATTTGAATATTTTTTTATGGCACTCGCAAAGTTTCTGATTGGGGGCCCCTGTCCTGTTTAGCTACTTGGTTTTGTGCTAAATATCTTTGATTCGCTGCTTAATTGAAAGTCGGTGCCTACTTTCAGGCCTTCATAAATGGGTGTTACGTAGGTCTTATCTACTACTGTTTGTTTCACTTTTCGTAGTGAATTCTTACAAATAAGAAAAATTAATATTGTGACCGACTTATCTGTTATGGACGGGTCCTCGATGACTGTCACAGACGGTCCACTATTTCCGGTCGGCCACACTGCGAAGAACAAATTTTAAATTTAAAAAACTGACACTTTAATTTTTTTGACGCATTTTCACTTACACAATTTTTCTTAATAGCGCTCTTCTTCGAGTTAAAATTTGTGTCTTTTTGTGCGGGACACTTTCTTCCCTCCGACAGTTCTATTAAAAATTTTCTAATTTTTACATACTTCAAAAAAAATTATCTAATCCTACTTTCTCACCTATTCCCTCTTGCTGTTTTTTTTTTCAAACTTCCTTGTATAATGATGATTTCCTGTTTCTTGTGTCCTCTTGTAAGTGTTTTTTTTTTTAAACTTTCTATTTGACTTTAAAATTTGCACTTTATCTATCTGTACACTCGTTTTTTTTTCTATTCACATAAATATAAAATGTGTTAAATGTTTCCTTTGTCCACAGACGCAACTCTTTTCATCAAACTTTATCACTATAATGAAACTTTAAAATTTCTTTATCAAGCGAACCCTCTATGTGATTCCAGCGAACTGGACTTTTCCTCTCACTCATTTCTCCTGCTTCTTATTTTTATAATATATATCTTGCGGTTTCCTATATTTTCCATCCTTCTAGAATATTCTATACCGGTATATATATCATTTTGAACAAATATGTATTTCCCATATCAGCCTAGATAATTTATATACTTCCTATATTTGTCTAAAAAATATCCAAAACCTATATCTCCGAACCCTTCTCGACTTTCCTCCTCCTTTTCCCTTTTTTCTTTCTTTTTTCCTTTTTGTGGTCTTTTTCCGTCCATAAATAGGTAAAAACGAAATTGCACGCACCAGGCAATCATACTCACAGAGTAGGTCTACGATTCGTCACTTTTTGAATGAATCGACTTAACTTTCAGCTTACAGCTTTTTCTCTGCTCATGAATAGACTTCCTGATCAGGCAATACTTTTTTTACTACTACTCCTATGTTCCATTTTCACTATGTTTCTATTTTAACCAATGCACGTAGTGGTATGAAACATGATGGCCGTTTACAGGAGCTGTCCAAAGCCGTCGGTAAACAACAGGAATGCAAGCAATATTTGCAAGGTGAGTTTATTTATTAATTTTATTACTAATAATCTCTTTTCAGGATCACGAAACATGGAAAAAACATCCGGCAGATGACTGCTCTTCACTGAGACCAAGTAAGTCTTGATTTTCATTAGGTTTTTAAGTAGCATAACCATTCCTTATATATTTCATTGCAGGCAACAAGCAGACCAGACTAAAGGTGACCAGGTGGCTATTTTTTTTTTTATTTAATACTAGCTTAAACCCGCCGCTTCGCCGGGTTTTCAAAAAGTTTTCATTCAAAAATTGATAGTGGGTAGGCTTGATTTTTCGCTACCAAAACGATTTTTTATTGTTTAAGTAATACTACAAATTATTAACCTTAAGATTGTTATATCATCATATCATATCAAAAACAACTTTTATCCAATTTTTTGGCTTAAACTAAAAATTTTTGAACATTTTTTAAAAAAATTTTTAAAAATATTAATACTTTGGTTTAGTAAAAATTTCAACTTATGTTTGAAGGATATTTTAACAAACAACATTTTTCAAAAAAAATTATTGAAATCCATTGCAAACTGACTGAAATATTTGCCTTCAAAGCTAAAAGTGTGAATTTCAAGTCGTTTTTCTCTCATTCTCAGCTTATAATTAATACTAAAAAGATCTGATACTAAAATTTTTCACAGTTTTCAAACTACATACATGATTTTGGTATCAAATTGAAGGAAATTTAAAAGCGTTTATTGATTTTGTTCTCGTTTAACCGAAGTGCAATTTAATCCATTAGGGCCGAAAGAAAACCATAAAAAACAGACATTTTTAGACTTGAAGCAACATTTTGGTGAAAACTATGTATGCCATTGAGCAGAAATAAGTTATTATTGCATGCTAATTTTACTTTTTTTAAAAAACTGGCACTAAAACTTTTGAAATATTATGCAGTATTTAATGAAAATTCGAGACGCATATGTTTCCATATAGTAATATTGGTTGTTAATGGGTTAAAATAAAGTATCCTATTGCACTCTCTGCTGACCTATAAATATGTGTACAAAATTTTATAAAAATCTGAGTTGTCGTTTAAACGTGATGAGTGAACATAAAAAGTGGCTACAGATTTATTAATAGTATAGATTTTGCAGGTAGGTGATGATTTTATTTTTGTGATATAAAAATGTAACTATTTCTTTCAGATCCCCAGTTTTCGCCACACGCAACACTATTTGAAGTTTCTCTAGAAATTTTTCGAGTATTATGCAAGCGACTTTTTCGAAATTCCTTGTGCCTTGCCTCTAATGCTTCTTCTGAAAGCATTAAAATTGGAATATTATAATATTCAATTATTTGTAGCCCATGCACTAAAACCTTATGCACGGAAACAGGCATATAATAGGCTGAATGATTTTCCATATAAATTTTTAAAGTATTTTGCAATAGTGTTCCATAACTGTCTGTATTTATTGGTTGACCAGTGGCAAGTATTCGCAAAATCAAAGAGAACTTTCTTATTAAATTTTCGTTGATGCCTGTTATTTTTGCAGATTTTTCGATATTATTAAAAAACCGTCTTGAGTATTGCCATCGTTAGATGTCCCATATTCCGTTTTTACGGCATCTACTACTAAACCCATTTCTTTTTTGAATTCCTTGCAAATTCTTTGCTTGTTGTCGTTGAATATTTTACGATTTCTTTCACCACACACTCTCCAACATTTCAAGGGAAGTCCATAAGAAATATGTAATACGCATTCGAAAAATTTTATCCATGCGTGTAAAGTAGATAAACCATATCTCAAAAACTCGTCGTTAATAGGTCTTTCAGTTGCATGAAAAGAATTCATTAAAGTTGGAACTGAACCGCATAGATAGCAACTGCTAGAAGAAGGGTTCTTGGAGAGTACATTTGCAACTGCACCGTCAATCATTGTTAAATGCATTTTAAAGGTTACGTTGACTTCTCAATGCACATTGAATGTTACATTGATTGAAAATTCTTTAATTTAACGGTGTACCCTGAAAGTTTTTCTATTTGGCTAGCCATATCTTTTTCTATTTGACGTATCAGGTCAGGATTTTCCTTCATAAAAACAAATTTAATAGGACGGCAAATATGTGTTGAGGAGGTATGTTGATTAACTCAAATATGGTGACGACTGCCTAAAATAGACATTTTTAATGGGACCAATGCAACTACGAAAAGAAACCAGTCAGTATAATTTTCATTAGGAAATTTTTGTTTATAAATGCTGTGACCTGAACTGCCATCAAATCCCCATTTACATTCTAAAAGTATTTTTATATTCGAATCTTTGTCGCATAGTTGCAATAAGCTTTGCGCACTCCTATTGAGCAATGCTTGCAAAGGCACTTCGGCAGATATTTCTGAGAGTGATATAGGGCGAGGAATAAAGTCTTCCATGACTTTTTTCCGCGCATAGTAACTTGGAAAACAATTCGAGTGAATTGCATTTACTACAGATCGTAAGACGTTGTACTTTCGCACGGATAATTTTAAATCATAATACACGCCAAGCGCTTCAAAAACCGAAAGACACCTGTTATCCGCATTCCCCTCGTTTTTTAACTATATTTGCAGCACGCTTGATGACATCTGGTGGAGTAGTAGTAATAACATTTTTAATTTTACGACGTTTACTTCTATCACCTGATTCATCATAGCTAAGTTGAGGTCGGCCTCTACTCGAACTTGGTTTCTAAATATTGTTATTTTAACACTTATTACAATCAAACATTCTACAAGACTTACATACTTCAGAATCAGACACATATGTGGTAATGGCTCTGCTAGTACTTGCTTTTTGTAATATGATGTAATAATATAATATAATGTAAAATGCAGGTAAATGTAATGAACACACGCATGTCTCCTTTAAATTTGCAATATCAACACATGAACTAAGCCAATTGTGATATTTTTTTTCAAAAAATGATCGACACCTGCTGCAGTCTATCCAATTCTTGTGAAACCTTGCTGATAAAAAATGTGACTTCTTTTCAAGTAAATCGCTATCCAATGGAATGGTAACCTTAACTTTAACACAACTGATCATATCCGATAATAATAGCTTATGGCTTTTGTTCTTTGATACCAGCCAAACCACAAAAAGTTCACGTATTTCTACAGTTGGTTCCACTAAGGAATTTTTAAACATTATTATTTAGGAATTGAATATTGGTTAACCTTTTTTCATACTTCTCTGAATAATCCAAAATAAAAAAAAAAATCCAAAACGAGTTCAATAAAAAACTTCAATATTTGTTTTCTCTTTTAAAACACTGCCAAATGGTCTCCAAATAAAATTAAAAATGTTTATTTCACAAATAGAAAATATTTCACTGAATATGAATTGTTAATAATTAATTCATATAAAAATCAGAACTAAGTATTTTAAACAAAGAAGCAAAACAAAGGTAAAAATGCATATAAAAATCAGAAGTAAGTATTTTTAACAAAGAAGCAAAAGAAAGGTAAAAAGTGAGGCACATAATTGATGACGAAAACTGGTTAATTTAGTTTTAGTTAAAGGAGAGCAGTTATACAAATTTTTAGTGTAATTGTAACAGGTCGTGTGCAAAAATGCAATTTTTTTATGCAATCATCTTTCCCTGACTTCTTAGTTAGAAGTTACTTAGTTAGACAAACAAAACAAAGAATAGTGATTAAAACAGAGATCAAGACGACGATTGAAGCTAGTGTAAGTACACGGAGCAAATTGTTTTCGCACGATTTATGATCAACCTGTTCATAAAATAAAAAAAAAATGTGTTTTTTAATGAATTTCTAAACTTAATCATGCCTCCATTATTCAGATCAGATATCAAGACTGTATTCTAGCCTGAAATTAAAAAAAATTAGTCCTCTTTTTTTATTTCAGGCCAGATTTCACATCTGAATTTGAAATAAATTGATATTCCGACCAAAAATCATAGATGAACATTTAAAATAAGTAATACCAAATTTCAGGTCTGAAGAGGCGGACACTTGCATGAACAAATCAGGGCTGTTCTCAAAGAAAGGTCAGGAATCGGGCATGCCTGTCAGGCCTGAATTCCAGCATGATCTGGAAAGATATTTTCTGCTGACATCTTCCGAGTCAAGCGTAGACTGAACAACGCATACCCAGTAGTAACATTTTACTCACCCCTTGATCGGAATCGTGCTCTGAAGGCTTTTGATGAATATCGAAGACGAGCGAAAAGAGCAATCAACCTTAGAGATGCAGGCCTGGACTCCGATAATATTGTTTACCTGCATGAGAGCCTTTATATTGACACCAGAAAACTTTTGCATGCAGCGATTGCATGTAAGCGTAGGAAATCTTTATTTAATGCATTTACTATTCGTGGGTCTGTGTTCGTCAGACTTTCCAAGGACGGCGATTGTATTAAAATCAACAATGAAGCTGAACTCTTCAGAATCTCATCTGCTCCTGATGTCATCGAAAATGAATAGTTTCGTTGCTCTATATATGCGTGAGTTATTATTATTTTATCATTATCTAATTCTTTCTTTTTCATCTCTTATTCGCCTATTTTCTCACGTCTTCACTCCTTTCTTGGATTTTCTAAATGCTTTCAGTGCTATTATAATATTATACAAATGTATAATAATGAATGATTTTAAACTGGATTATGTAAAGCATATATTTGAGGATTCACCTGTACATGTAATATGCGTAACGGAAACCTGTTTCAATGAGGATGTAAGTAGTTCATAATATAAAAAATTATCGACTTACGTCATTATAGAATCAACAAGAGAGGTGGGATTGCAATTTTCTGCAAAATTCTTTAAAACAAAAATTATAAGGATGTCATGCCAATTTGAGGTGGAGTATTTAAATGTTGAGTTATTGGGTAACAACAATATAGTTCTAATATCCTGCGTGTGCAATCCTAAGCAATTTTCTTGACAGTATATCGAAAGTCGGTTTTAGTGTAGTCAATAGGACGATGCCAACTCAGTTTGGAATCAATTTTTACCCAAATCTACTAGACATCTTTGTCGTATCCAATCCATCATCTGTTCTACTCTTTGATCAGCTATTTTTTTTATCTGATCATGATCTCATTTTTTGTACGTTAAGTGTCTGTATCTTGCCTTTCGTCTCTGAAAGTACTGAAACTTCTTTCTCTTACCGCGATTTTAGGTATATTGATCATGTTTCCTTGCTTAATGACTTAACATTAACAAACTGGACGGATTGTTGACTCTTAAGTTCAGTCGATGACAAATTACACTTTTTTATCAACAAAATTAATAATCTTTTTGACATGCACGTTCTCGTACGCACGCGTCGCGCTATTAATAGCTCTTGTCCCTGGTTCACACAGTCTGTGAAAAAAAAACGTTGAGGCTATCTCATCCATAAGATTATCTAAATCTAGGTTTTTTATGTCCAAGCTAGATCCTTCGCTGCCCTCGAAACAGATGTGGAACAATTTAATGGGTATTAGAGTATGTCAAAAACATTCTGTGAATTGTAGGATTGATCCAAATCTGATGATCGATTTTTTGTTGCTAACTCTACATGTGATAATCTCAATTTGCTTAATCCTGTTTATAGTAACATACCTGTATCCAATAACGAATTTGATTTCAATGCAGTAAATGACAGGGACTGGGCTCGCTGAGTGAACAAAATTAAATCAAATGCTTCTGGAGAGGTTGGCATTTCCATAAAATTTCTGAAAATCATATTGCCTTTTGTTCTTAGCCCACTTACCCATATTATCAAACATTTTTTCACTACCTCATACCAGGGATGATATTTGGGGGCTTTTAGGGCTTTATTGGGCCCTTTTTCATTTCAAAAGCCCTGAGGCCCTTGTTATTCATTTTAGGCCCTTTTGGAAAATTCTACAAAAAAAAAAAATCTGAATTTTTTAAAAGAAAAGAATATGATTGGTTAAAGTATATGATTTCAATATGCCAAAGAAAAATCGCCGAAAAAATAAAATGAAAAATCCCCCAAACGAAAAGAATAAAAATTTTTTACACAATAAAAACGAAAAAAATGTCCAAAATTTTTTTGGAAAAATGTTCCAAAATGCAATTCAGCGGCGTTGTAGTGCTTGACAGAAATAAAATAAAACAAACAATATCCGCCGTCACGAAGGGTATAATTTTTCGGGTATAATTTAGTAGTAAATTAATATTCCCCTGTAAAAATATCTGCAAAGATTTCATTAATTTTATTTGTTTTTTGATGTAATTTATGAACAAGGGGTGTATGGACATTATGCACGGATAAGGTTCAGATGGTGTTTTTTTTATGATAAAATGATTTGCTCTTTTACGTAATAATGTTTTTTACCTTCCCTACAAGGGCGAACCATTTTATCGTAACGAATTTAAAATTTCCTAACTTTTCGGTAAACAAAAATTCGGGCGTTTTTTAATTTGGCAAAAATGCCCGATTTTTTTTCGGTCCTAAATTCCAAGCTTATTTTCGGGCCTTCCTTTTTAAGTATTTGCAAAAAATATCCTAATTTAATTGGTATAAACACCCGAAAAAATTACATAATCGGTAGAAATTTCGGTCATTGTTTTTGGACGAATTAAGCCCGATTTTGTATGGAAAATTTTGGGTTTTTTTTTTAATTTTTTTTCGTTCGTAATTTCTGGAAGCCAATTGTAAGCTATCTATGATTTATTTTGTAAATAGAAATATTTGGAGAAAGAAAAAAAATTATCTTTTAGCGATCATGAAAAGGTAAGACGACCGCGGGGGGAGAGAGGTGACGGATAGCCCTCGACTGATTTTAGTTAATTATTTGAAATTTTAAAAAAACATGATAATCGAGTGATAAAAATAAAAAAGAGCTATAATTACCATTTCACTAGTGGTCAATGTGAACTATCAGTTAAAAACAGAAATCGAAATTGCATCCAAAAAAGTAGGTGATTTTTGTATAAAAAACCCTCAGCAAAAGTCGAATTTTTTCGGTGATTTTTCTTTTGAATATCCCATTCATTTTTTTTTTTCATTCACCCCAATTTTGTATGAAAAATGTTGTGTGATTTTTCATTTCATTTCTTATGTTAATTTTTATTGTTTGTATTTTATGAAAAGGCGATATTTCCTCTCGCCTTTAAAAATGTTCTCAGTAAAACAAGTTTTGTTATATACAGTCATTGTCCCATTAAGAGCATACTTTTTAGTAATTTCAACAAGCTTAGTTTATTTCCCAAGTTGAGTTTAGATGAAAAGAGTGAACCCTAGTCCCGCTTTATTAAATAGACTTCTTGCAAGACTTAACAGAGAGTCTGCATTAAATTGCTTATTTAGTTCTGCCATTCTACGACTATTTCAAGATGGAAATATCTGGTGTGTTGTTTTTGTGGAAAAGCTTTACAATTTTTATTTATCAAATTTAGGATTTACTTATCAGAATAATGTTTTTGTTAAACATTTTCTTGTAGAAACACTTTATCTATAGATTATATTTGGCGTCTTTTTAACGTTTACAAACAAAGCGTGAAATAAAATCTTTTTGAAAGTATAACCTTAAACCATATCACTTTCACCCAAAACTTTTGATTTAAGATGGAAGTGATTTCATTTAATCATTTTAATAACAGTTCTAAATGAGTCATCATCATCATCATCATCATGCGTGGAGCGTGCATTTTCTGCCTTAAAATTAGTTAAAATTAGTAAAACTTTGGTTCAACCGTAACCTTAGATCCACATTTTGCTTTTAATTTTTGCCTTAAAAAATAAAAATCAAATCTTACAAGTTATTTAGTGTTCAAAAATTATCGGTTAGATTTTGTTTTTCATTTTTGCCTTAACAAATAAAAAGCAGCAATAATTATTACTTTTTGCTCAAATTTTTAAAAGTCAAAATATAATTATTATTTTTTGCTTTTTATTATAAAATGCAAAATTGGTACGGTTTCTGATGTTGAGTTATAATTTTTTAAATCTTAAAGCCCTATTAATGTCAAATTGGCCCTATTTTTATATGAATTTTGGCCCTTTTACAGTAAAGACAATATCATCCCTGCCTCATACTACCCTGAAATTTGGAAAGTGGCGACTATCATTCCCATTGCTAAAAAAAACGCTTGCTTGTCGACCATGTGGCTTTCGACCAATAAATTTGCTTTCCTCTCTGTCTAAAGTTTGTGAGTCACTTAAGGCTGAGCAGATCTCTAGCCATATCAGCACGTTTGGCCTAATGTCCAAACTACAGTCCGGTTTTCGTCCTGATCACAGCTGTTCGACTGCAGTGGTCAAAATACTCGACGATATAAAAGTTCCTTATGGTATGGGTCACATAACTCTACTTTGTCTGCTAGACTTCTCTAAAGCATTCGGTACAGTCAGTCATTCAATTTTATGTAGAAAACTTGTGCAAAACTTTGGCTTCTCTGATGCTGCTGTACGTCTGTTAAAAAGCTACCTTTCTGACAGGTCTCAGAGAGTTAGAATTGGGTTGAATGTTTCAACGTTTAAAAGAACCGGTAGTGGAGTTCCTCAAGGCTTAATACTTTGCCCTTTGTTATTCACAATGTTTATTAATGACATTTTTAGCAAGTGCAACCATGTTAAAATGCACGCGTACGCTGATGACCTTCAGTTGTGACAAGACTTTTGTGTTAGGGTTAATGAGGATTTAAATAAGGTAGCTGATTGGGCGAATATGCTTATGTTAAACCCTTTAAAATCGTATGTCTTGCCTATCACGAAAGACTTGCTAATTATTCAAGATTTGTCCCCAATTCTTCTCAATAACGTTGAGCTTAAATTTTGCCAATAAGGTACCCAACCTTGCGTATGTAATAAGCTCCTCCCTGTCATGCGAGGATCATATTAACTCGTGCCTCAAAAAACTGTATTATGGGTTACGCAGCCTTAGAGTAACTGAAAGCTTTGTGCCCGTTGAATTAAGACGCAAATTGGTATTGCAGCTCTTGCTGCCAATAATAACCTACTCTGAAGCAGTAAGGTCGACTCACGGTCGGCCCATAAACTTTTGGTTGCTTTTAATAATGCGGCCCGCTATGTGGTTGGCCAAAAAAAAAAATTATCATATATCTATCTTTGCGAAGAAATTACTTGGACGGGGTCTATTAAGCCATCTAGAAGCTAGAAGTTGCATTTTTCTTAGAATGTTTTTGTGAGCTCAATTAGATCGTGGAATTCATTACCCACCAGTAGTATAGTAATACCTTTAAGTATTTAGTTTTCGAACACTTCCTAAATATTATATTATATTATACTAGCTTTTACCCGGCGCGCTTCGCTGCACTCCGCTCTAGTCCGCTGAAAAGTGACCGTATAGTGATACGTTCTTTATTATTTCCAACTATTGTTGTGTGTCTGTTTGATTGATGGTAATTTATTAAATGCCAATATTTGTACTTACAGTGACTGCCGCTTGGATGAATAGGCCCTACATACCAATCGTGGTATTTTACTATCAAAGCATGTGCAATTTTAATGATTTTTTAAAAAGTTTTCGCGGCTATAGTCCGAGCATTCCCATTTTTTGTGAACTTTCCATTTAAACAAAATTTTGAGAAAATTTGAGTTTAG